>SJJU01022400.1:0-14854 GCA_012932125.1 Conopomorpha cramerella | reverse complement strand
TTAGCTTACGCTCGAGTTTAGTCGAGTTCAAAAATTACCAGAATACCGTTTGTTTGAGAAGAGTAATTTAGTTTTGTTTGTTTACGAGAATACGCTTTGACGATTCCGAGCCGTTTGACGTACTATTGAAATTCGATAGTAACAAGTGAGTTTGGACTAAGTTGAGACTTTTTTAGTATCGACGAAAATACGAGAATTGCACTACAGGTCACATTAAGTCAGTACACCTATCTGCAGAGGAGAGAGTAGTGTATTACCTGTATTTTATGTGATAAAGCAGGGACAGGGCAGGGGGTGAGAGGGTGAACCTGTTGCAATGGTATAATTTAGCCCTTTTTTGTGTGGCCCTCCCACACAATGTTTGCATACAATCACAGATCCTCACTCCGCGTTGCCCTCCGCATTTAGAGAACTCTAGAGAGGGAGAGAGGAAAGGATGAAATACAAGTAGAAAATAAGATGTTCTAGCAGTGAGGGAATTTTGAAGGAAATAATATACACTCCACGCAAAGATTCCGTGTTACACTTGATTATGTATACACAATAGCACATTTAAATATGTGCACAGTGAGTAAAATAAGCTATCTAAAATAAAATTCAGCTCTAAAAGCACATAAATGATGACATGTTATATTCAACACATTGGAAAAATCTTACCTAGGTACTTATTTCCTTGTATTTTTTTTTATTTTAACAAGCAAATTGTCTCACAATATCGGTACAATTGCGTCAATATTTCTACCTTCCCAGAGCAGTAGGTAGGCAGCGGAACTCACCTTGTCTCAGTCTTGATGTCATCTTCCTTCAGGACATCGCCTATATGCATACACGACAAACTTGTCGTGTTGTCTATCTCTAAACCTCTCCTTCACAACTTACCTATAACCACATATCGCAGTTGGCATGTTCATCTGTATGTACCCCGTAACACATAAATAGTAGTGAGTACTTCTCAATCTAAGTCACTATAACCTCTTTAATTTGTTTTCTTATAACACTTTTTTTTTCTTATCTCAGCCACAACAGAAATTACACCAACATATTACTGCGTACTACGTCTTATTTATAATGAAAGCGATTCGTTATCTCCACTGGCCACAGCTGCACAGAGTTTCTTTCCTATTTCCTAAACAGCAGCCCTAATGAAATACACAAAAAGCTTGTTATCGTACATATTACGCTTACAATGCTCCTCTTTTCGTCCATTCCCGAGCGAGAGTCGCGACCTCTTACCTAATTCTGTATCTAATTAGTTCAACAACTTAATTCGCTCATTCCATTCCACCTCTGAAACGACTAACACATGATGCCATTATAATTTTAAACTCTAACTCCAACGTATTAAAGTCTGAAGTCGAAAACGGATTTCATGGTGTACTATGATGTGAACACGAGAAATGTCGTATTTTACGGTTAGTTGGCAAAATGTGCATGCTAATGCTGTGGGGTTTTAGTGGCACTATGTGAGGCCCCATTTAGAACTATATCTTAGCAAATGCTTCTGCCTACCTCGCTATGTATTTGGGAAAGGCGTGAATGTGTTCATCTATTCTCTGTATTACATGAAATCACACATTTTCTTCTGTGAATGGCTGTCATCTCCAATCTGGCGGCACTCAAATCTTAATTTACTTTTTTGGCATCTTTCTTATGTATAGGTATATATAGGGATAGGTTGGTGTAAAATACAGCCACGACTAGAAAACGTTCCACATCAATGTCGTTGTGAAAATAATGGATTCGTTGGTGGTTTTTATCAATTGCAAATCTGCGTGTGTGTGCTTTTTTTCAATGTTGTGATATTTAATGAAACTGTGTGTCAAATGTTATCCGGTTACGGGTTAGGTAAAGTTAGGTTCTACATATCTAATATCATGGAAAACCCAAGGAAAAATTTTTACGCCACACCTATCGGAGTGCACTCCGATTTGTTGAACATGTTTCCCCCGAACCCACTCAGTACATCGACAATCCCATCGGTACATACATACATGCCGAGGGTCTGGGAATCGAACTGACACGTTGGCCTCAAGTCAGACAGCTTTGCCACTAGGCTTTACTACTGTATGTAAATAATATTATAGGCTCAGAGATATTCGGACAAATATAGTTTCCATTTAGAATATTTCTGTAAGTAGAAAATTGTCTTAGCGAAAGTTGGTAGAGAGTAATCCTACGTTTTTTTTTCTCCAAAATCTTCATTTTCTTTGTTAGAGATAAGCCGCCATGACGTGGATTGGACCTTTTTTGTCACAACACAAAGAATACAAAGACTGTCTGAGATCCGGTCCTCATAGTGGTTCTAGTGATTCGGGACTAGTGAATGTCCGCATCCGGCGCGGCGAGGAAAGGCGATCCCAACAATTCTTCATCATTTATCAATCTCGACTTTGGCTATTAATATCTAGAAATGCTGGGATAGGCAAGGTTACTCCTGGATCCAATAAGGGTTAGTATAAATACACAATATTTCCACTTTCTCTTTGTGTTGTGGTGTGTAGTGACTATCCTTTAAACATACCTTTTTTATTTATTTATTTAAGCTTACATAACGGGCTTAAAAAAAAGCATGTTGAACTATATCCCTAAGCATGTAAGCATACCTACTTAGATAAACAATACACTCACGCTTTTAATACTAAATTGCTAAGCAAAAGCCTGTAGTTGGTCATTAACCTTTTCGGTGACACATCCCGCTTGTCCACGTAATAAAAATAAAACTGTTATTTTAAGTCGAGTGTCAGCGAAAGTTTTAAGATTATAAGATTTACTCAACGTATAATAGGACTATCTTTGTTATAGAGATGGTATGGTTTAAACACACATCAAAAGTGTCTAGGGATCAAGTACATTTTAGAAGATTTCAATTAAGAATATTTATTCTAAATGTGGTGATAAGTCATTGATACAGGTATGGGGTAATAGGTAGGAGACCAATCCAGAAGATTAGATTTGATTTAAATGAATTAGATTTTTTTAGAGCTAAAAATATTCTTAATCCCTAGACACTTTTGATGTGTGTAGGTAGGTTACATCACGTGAAATTTTCTGTTATAATTATACAGAGTATAACACCCAGAGTGTATGTGATGGAGTAATTAGAATAACGAACGTTAATTACAGTTCAAAATCCGAGAGAAATTACAGTCACATCACATTCTTAGGCCGCACCAGTTTCACGTGACCCTTCATTTCCTATTTTTTTCTTTCTGTGACATAATTTACTACGCTCCTGAGCTACAATCAGAAAATGGATCCAGAAGGAACGAATTAATAGTACCTACGCTTATTTTCTCAATGCCTAGGCTTAATTTAGAAGTTAGAATAAAGGAGAATTTTACATGACAATACATTAAATATTGCAACCGTCTTTGTTCTTGTGAAGTTACCACTTGTGCCGTTACTTAAACATTGTAGCCGCAGTGCGGTTATCTCCGACTCAACTTTCACATTGCTACAAACCGCCACTCAGTGAAGTTTGCTCAGCACAAGCTTGAAATATTGATGTTTCATACATTATTCAAATAACGCTTCTTTATTTTCGTAAAATAGGTTCATAACGGTCACTTTCATGGAAAGTTTTCGTCAATTTAATGATACCTGTCAACTTAAGTTGCTAAATTATTCAGTGGTAGGATCGGCAGAATTATACTTGTAAAATGATAGATCAACAAAATATTATGTATGTATAATTGACAACATTAAATTTTTCATAAACTAGTAAAAAGAAAAATCATTTCGGTATTTCCCTTTCAGTGATACTTTATGACGTTGATGACAAATCACAAACATGTTCAATGTTCTTGCTTTGAATTATTCTTCAACGTTATGGTTATATTATTTGTCTCATTCTAATGGCAAGTGTCAAAAAAAGATAATACATACTCTTTCAGAATATGAACCCATAGAGACTTACAAGCCAGGATTTTTCATATCTATACGAAGTATCAAAAACATAACACTGGCAGTCTGGATAAAAATTATAGACCTATTCATTCGTATGTAGATGGTAACGCCGAGAACGGTGGATCACGGCCTTGTCACAAACTACCGTGTTGACCCAACATGTATGTAGGGTAGAGGGCACGGTGCCAAGTATGCTATGGGAATAGGAGTCCAATCGCAATAGATTCTAACGATGCAAAAACACAACAGTAAAATGAGGTGATTCGGAGAAATTATTTTGTCGTTTTTCTGACAGATTTTCGGGCTGTCATTACTGTCAAACTTTGTTTGGAAAGTACGACAGTCATGACAGTTCTGAGCCCGTAAATCTGTCAGAAAAACGTTAAAGAAAATTACCCGTTGGTTTATCTATATCAACACGAAGTTATTTGACTTCTACTAGAAACCGATGTACGGGAGACGGTACTAGAATAGGAAAATACTGTTAATAAATCATTCAGAAATCGAAAAGGAAACCTACTGATCAGGTTTTTTTTTTACTGTAGAGTTCCTTGGATGGGGAAACTTGTTTGATATCATAGGCTGAGAGGACTTTTTCAAGTTTAGCTAACATTTACAATTTAACCGTGTATCTATATTTAAAAAGCATTTATTATTATTACCGAATCTCGAAAATAAAACTATACTTAACAAGTTAGTTCGGTTATATTTTCGCTAATATTTTTAATGCAAAAAGTTCGGACCAATCGGAAGAGGAATAGTTTTTACCACTCTATAATGTTGTAGAGTGGTATAATACACATGTGTGTATTATACAGTACATAAACTAAGCCAAGCGTGACAAAAGTGTCACACGGTCAGTCGAGCGATGTTGATGGGATATATTTATGATTCATTGTTACGGACACCCCGAGGGGCGAAGTTATGCACAGGTAGTGCAGATATATGATAAACAAGGTAACTTTAACTTTAAGCGCAGAGTTCCCATTTTAGTTTCCCAGATTTATCCCATTTCCGTGGAAATTTGTAAATTTGTAATGTATTATAAGTAAACTATTAGGATAATCTAGGTTAGGTAGGAAATGGTGTTGAAGTAAATCAGGCGTAACTGCATTATTATTACGGGGAAATCCATTACCACGTGTAAAGTGCCCGCCCGGCTGTGCATGTAATGCAGGAAAAAGCATTTTGGCTAAATTGGTACAATTAAGCAATTTTTTTTCAATTTTGTTAACATTTTGTCAATGCCGTGTGGTGACGGCGAATGTCACCATCCCAGCCCAACTTTTCTCGCCATGGGGGTCGTAAGAGGCGACCGGAGGAGCTTTCCCAGAGAACGGGCAGCAGCGCTCAGTGAGTTAAACAACAACACCACTGCAATCGCCAAACCACCTGCCAAGCGTGGCGATTATTAGCATTTCACACCAAATGACGGAAATCATTGATGAAGGCCCTCGTCCAACAGTGGACGTTATGTGGCTGATGATGATAACATTGTTTATTATTTCAGTAGAATTACCGGGCACGGACCCATGCTTCACTTGGGTATTTCAACTATATAGGTGAATCACGGGATAGGTACTAGTCCCCGTGCTCAAACTAACATTCGACACTACTAAAATAACAGAAAGTACAACCGTGTGCAAAAGTGCTGCAGTCATTATGTAAATTTTACCTTCCTGATGCACAGATGTTCCTTATCCCTTTTATGATGTTTACGTGGAATAAGGATATAACAAAATTCATTCCTTAAGGAAAGTAAGAAAGGGGGTAGAAGCTTATATGAGAAAAACGTTAATTTTGGAGTTAAGGTACTAAATCTTGGCGATAGTATTTTTGCATAGAAATGAATACTGAAACTATGCGTTTCTATCAATTAATCATGAAATCGCTGGCCGTTCACTAGTTATATGTTTCTTCTGATTCAATGGGTACTTATATTATTTACTAGTGGACGCCCCGATTTCATTCGCGTAGTCAATATTTCATACAAACTTTAACACCCTCTATACAGCTCCACGTCCCACAGGATCGGAATAAGAAGTATCCTATGTCCGTTTCCTGGTTTTAATCTACCTCTCCACCAATTTTCAACCAAATCAATACAGCAGTTCTTGAGTTAGAAATAGTGTAACTAACACGACTTTTTTTTATCTCCGAAATATTTGAGTAGGTACCTCGACCGCTACTCATATGACTATCTGCGAGGTGAACAACGGGTCCGGCCCCGTTTTACCGCGACGAAGTAATAGACATTCACTTTTCACAAACTTTCGCAATTATAATATTCGTAGTATTCTATTGGGATCGAAGTACTATAGCAATAGCAGATTTAACCCCCAGGGGATTGTCGTCGGTTCCCAAACTTCGAGTTAGTTAAGTGTCAAGCAAATAACTAGCTCAACTGCTAAACTATTTGGGCCTTATCAATAACCGTGATATAACTAATCAAGCTTATTAACTTGTCACTTGTGTGTGTCACTCAAATACGGAACATAACCAGTTTCAGTAAACCTGGTTATAGTGTTATACAGCTTGAGGCTCGGGTGGCAATAGAGGCGCGCTAGAGGGCTTATAAGTGATGACAAGATGATTCGTCTACAAAGCCTTTAGCATTACCGCAAGGTTGCGAGCTTATCTGTCTTTGTGTTCTAATTTTGGAGTGTGCTACGGAATTGCATAGTTTAATATCCCCATCGCGATAACCATAAACGCTATCTACATACCTGGTGGACAGTCATAGTGTGAACCGCCAGGCTATAGAATGACTTACCGGAGTCTGTTACCTGTGCATTGCATGTCTTTAAGTCACGTTGTAGTCAGGTACCTAATTAACAAATGTGCTCCATCGTAGACCACATCACTGCTGGAACATTCAACAGGAGGGTGGTCAAACGCTTGTTCATAGAACATTAAAAATATTTACTTATTTATATACATAACACACATTACATTACAGTATAACCAATGCGTAATGTTCCTGACAACATACATCCCAAATTTGTGTATATAACCCCGTAGTTATACATCTTCAAGTCGTCTGAACATAGACCACCTTAACACATACAGATACTGTTTCTTCGAGACTATAAACCCCGTACTAATAAGGAAAATACTACATTGTGTAAAATACACCCTGCTTTGTCATTACACACCTCAAACATATGTCGATGGTCCCTATGAAGTCGGATCTACAAAACGGAACATGTTCAGGAGAGAAGATAGAAGTAAGTTTTGTATTTTAAACTGAACTACTTGTGATATATACTTAAAATTTACAACAGCTTATAATCTTTAGTATCTTTACGTGATGTAATATACGTATAAGTTTCTAGATCTTAATATCGCTAATCTAACGGTATAGAAAAGTACATATTACTAAAATTGCACTATGTACCGACATTTTTAATTGGGACCATCGATGTGTAATGATAGATAAGAACTAAATACTGAATAGATAAATTATCCATTGTTAAATTAAATAATTAGGAGGGATATAATAAAAACACAACTATGCTCGATTTAATTTATTTTCGTAATATTAATCAACTGTTGACAGACAACAAATGACCTTATTATATAACCGATTTGTACATAATGACTTAAGAAAATATGGCAACATTCATTGTTGTAACAATATAAGTAAAATACGTGAAATTTTGTTGTTTCAGATTTTTATAGCCGTGAAAAACGCAAGCCCCCTCTTTGCACGTTGTTAATATATATCTGTCGATACTGTTGTTGTAATCTTATCTACAGTCTATATGTTTGAGTAAAAGAGACAAAATATGGTTTGATGCTTGCGTACTTGCTACTGTTTTAGAATACGAGCCAATGAGGAGTTACAATTATTATAACAGTGACAATTATTCATAATATGCGAAAATACACCAGAATAATTCTCGACGTCAGAAGCATAAGGTATTTTGTTACAATGACATATCTGCTTCGATCGTCGAGAATTGTCACAGTCAAAAAGTGTTTCAAGGATCGAGTCCTGTTAAGATATTAAGTCATATTTTGCCTATTTTATGCATACTTTTGGGGCTGCGTCCACAACTACGCCAATCTAACAAACACCAATAGAAGCTACAATAAATTTACTTTTCACAACATTTTATTTGTATAATTATGAATTTAACGTTCACAACGGAGTTAAAACTATGTGGATTAAACTCGGAATAAGAAACGAAGACAGACACAGAATATTTCTGTACATACATCAGTAGTGTAAGTCGTTGTAGAGATCTACTCTCAAACAAAGATGGAATATGCATGCCAAAGAAAAAATGGCGCAAGTGTTTTTTGACTGACTAGTAGATAATACAGTTTTTAGATTCAATGTGCATAAAATGCTTGAATGATGACAGTAAAATGGTAAATGTATGTTGTCAATTAATTATCTTTTTCTACTTGTGACTACGTCACATGCCATATTTAGATTTTTATTTGAACGCATTATGTAATAAACCCATCCATCTTCATTTCTCCGTCCGAAGCATTATAATTTAAATGGAGGACACATTTTATGAAATCTATTAACACTTTGGTATTTAGTAGATCTCTGTTTATTTTTTAATAATTTTACAAGGAGAATTTGGTAGCACTTAGTCAACCGTTGTTTCAGGTGTTGAAGTACCAGTTTTCCAAAGTTTCAGCCACAATTTACATCACACGGAAACACGAGTAACAAAACTTCATCCCTTACTTCGAAACAAGTTAGTTACACTTAAAATGATATACGCATATTCGATGTAAGAAAAAACGTACTACGTAAAACATGTACAAAAGTCGAATGATATTATTAATTTTATGTCTTTTTCTTAAAACGTTCATAGCATCATAATTATAGAATTGAAATCACATCAATATAACAACAAGCTGAATACATATATCTCAATTTTATTATTGAAGAGAATTCGATTACAATATTAAGTAAAAATATTTTCTTATTTAAAAACACCACCGACCGGGGTGGGAACAAGTACATTGGCTGGTAGAATGTAAAATTAAATGTACACGAGACACGCCACGGGGCGCGCGTGTACCTCCGCCGCCGGCATCATAAGCTTACAATTAACATTTCACAATTTAATCATAGACGTATTAATATTACATTTGAATGTTTTAATACTTGAACAGACAGCATGATCCTAGCGTCCCGGGCGGGGATACGCCGGGATTATGTACTACAAGGAGACACCCTGTCCCGGGGGACAGCAACAATACAATAATATTAGATAGAGAAACAACGTTGCCGAGACATTCGCTTCACACAAAATCCGTTACAATACAGCTAGCTTAACTTCTCAACCCTCATCTATAACGTTAACGATTTTATATTTATAACCCTCCATATCGTATACAGGTAGATAGATAAAATTTAATAATTAATTAAGCGAGGGCAAGTAGTTTCCGTCGGATTACGGACGACGTTGTAACGAAGATCCCGCGGGCCCTGTTTGCTCGCTAACGGCAGTACCTTGTTGGCAAAGAGACCGCCTTGGGGATCCATCCAGCCGCGTTAACGTACGCATGAAACGAACATCTCATAATTACAACACAACCGAGGGTTATGCCCTTCTATCACATGTTAACCCTTCCAAGCCATCAACCATTGTATACGTTCCTACTTTATACAACTAAACACTTGTCGAAAAATTTGATATGAATTTTATGTTTTAAGTGTATAACATAGTTGTGCGCTAATACACAGATTGTAGGGAAGACGAGTCATAACCAAATTGAAGTTTAGTGTATCGAACATGCCCGATGATTGCATACAATCGATAGGACACCACATGCTTTTAACATTTGTTAGTGAATTCTTGTGGCGTTTGATTAAAGATCTGCGTGTGTACTTAGGTATGTTGGTTCCAGGAATACACAATTTATATTGGACACATTTCAAAACTAACACAATACGAGTAATAAATTACGCAAGGTGTACACGTTTAAGCATTTAACTGCACATTCACCACTGTAAGCATTCGAATTACATTATTTTCATTTGAGATAGTAAAAAAATAAGTAATTAATTTTAGGCCGAGAAAAAACATGCTGAATGTTGCAAAAAAAAAAACGACAATAGTCCATTCCAAAACAACTTTTGTACCCGATAGTACTTTCGATGATGTGATATAGATTTATGATGTTTCTCCTCAAATTATGTCTTCATGGAACCAAATCACACGCGTCAGTTATCCTTAATTGTCACAATAAATACACAGCGATGTAACAATTCGTTTATCGCGCGGTCCCATCAATTTCCGAGCAACAACGTATCAATGAGCGTAACCAACACGACAAAATTTACGATCCAGAGAAAAATAGCTCTTACGTCCAACGTTGATACGACTGTATTTTGTCAGTGGAAATAAAAAAAGCCAATTTCCGTCAGTATTAATGACGTGTGGTGTATGTAAACATTCGGCATCCACGCAGAGTGGCGGGATCTCAATAAAGTTCCGTGCGTCCAATCACACGAGTTGGCGAGAAACTTTGTTGCGGGCTTATTTGCTTTATATCCCCAATACCGATTTTGTATTGAATTATGAGTCTCGACTATTTGTTGCGGGTTACAACATGTATCTTGCCTAGTTATCGTCGCATGAATGACATACAAACTTTGTGGTTGGAGGAAATAATAATATTTATGGTAGAATAAGAAAATTGACCTACACATATTTTATTGTTTATATAAGCGTCATTTAACTGACAACAAGTAACCTAGGAGACACAACATCTCGTAAGTTTCTGTCTGGACATGGAATATTCTTATTTCACGTCCATTTAACAAAAAAACATATTAGAGAAAATGTTCATTTGAAATATTTCTCTCCAATGACACGCCAGAAATATGATTGATCGATAATAATGGCAGAAAAACGTCGTACCTTTCTAGAGCAGACATTTTCAGCAACTTCTGCGTTTGATTTATCGTAAAGGTTGTATCAATACCGCTTCAACTCACTGTTAGAACAAAGGTGACTGCATAGAAACTATGTCACTTTTGCAGTGGAAAAATACAATTGAAGATTCAAAATAATAAAATTACGCACTTTGTATTGTGTTTTGTTTTAAACATTCTTTGTATCCACCCGAATGACGACATAGTCTTTAAGAAACAAAGATGCAGTGTTGATGCGTACACATCTTTACGACTTTCTAAAGAGGAAAAGTTCATAGCTGGTAATATCAAGTTTATGGCTCCTTCCTGGTTGCCAACAATGTGTCCCTAAAGTCCTACTTACCGAAACAAGTTAATAAAAAAGCGTTCTGTCTCTCTCTCACACAGTTTCCAACTGGTGCCGCCGGCGACCTACAAACTAAAACTGATAAGAAGTAAAGTTTTTAGTTGACGCCCACTAATGTTCTTATGCCAGTTTCTATAGTGTAAAAATCGTGTAATTGGCATTTTTGTTCGGTGAACTAAACGGCACTTTACAAGTTGTTAACGATATTGTCGTTGAAAATAAACTCAGAATTTATATCGATAGCGGACAAAACAACTCATGGCTGATGTCTATTTTCGACGTGCGAGTGAGTATATTGCATTTCAACGCGACATCATGGATGGAAATCTCTTGGATCGAGTTGTTATTTATATAAATATTACGAGGAAAGGACCTATTTTCCTGTTCGAGAACGCTTTAACAATGGAAAATTTCGTTCGACTTTTCATTCGGATATGAAGAAAACGTTACAATGGATATTTAGAAGACTTTGTACCTTCTTAAAATAACGTAACGTAAATATTTTCGTTGCTCTCCGAGGGAAAAATGAGCAGGTAAATTGAAATATAACACAACCGATAAATTTTTAATTTGGGCAGTGTCAAATTGAGCTACTCCAAAACATTTTACTTTTCGAACAAGAATTTCTGTGGCCATGGCTGATCACCCCCCGGCCAGTTTCCGGCTGACCTAGTTTCGTGTTCCGGCAATCAGCCGTCATTTACAAAATACTGCCTGTCACAACTTATTTGGCACGTTTTCTATAAGCCTATCTATAAGCACAAGCAACATTAGTTAGCGATGATAGATTCATTCTCGCGTCTACGACACCAATGTATAGAAAAATTGTGATTTTCCTGAAACGGTACCCAGCTGCCCCGAGGGGAGGCTCAGCGATTCCGCTATTGAATTTCGCTCGTGCAAAATAGAAACGACCTAAGCTGTATTGGATGCGCTTTAGGGATTATCGGATGACGTCATATCCACTTATCACCAAGAGCCGGTAACAATGTGTCTGTACCCTATTGTCAGGCTGAAAGTGAAGTAGGAGAGCATCACGATCCCAAAGGTTAATTCTAGCCCACTAGGGATTATGGAGGAATGAAGAAATGCCTACGTACTGTCGGCCAAGAAACTGGGTAAACCAGTTTCTTGGCCCTAAAGTTGCCACACATTCGCTCATTTACTGCAACAACGCGATATTTCACAATATTTTATTATTGTGAAAAGAACCTTTAATAATAGTAATAAGATTGTTATTTCAACAGTGTCACATTATGAGATATCGCGTTGTTGCAGTGAATGAGCGAATTATGAATGTAATTTTCACTTATTGTCGCATAAAACTTACTGATGTTTTAGTGTAATAAAAAGTGACAGAGCACTTTTTTCACCGACTGTACACAGTAGATCTATATAGGTAAATACTGAATCGACCCTAGATGCAGGGTTGAAGGAAGTTGCCGCTCACAGAAACACTGGAAAATCTCACAGTTACTATCGATGTACGCATTACTTGGGTTGCCCTAAGACAACATCAACGGTAATTGGCTCGCCTGTAACTGTTACACGTTACGCTAATTTGAGTTATGAACTCATTACGCGTGTTTCGTGAATAGTGCCTATGGTACGGGTACACTTTCATTGGACATTAATAATCCTTAAGTGAAGGTTTCCCGGCGGCACATGGGGACACACCGCTCATCTATCACGGCCGCGCGAATGCTTACAACAGTTTGGCGACAGTTTTTGAACTTTGAATTTTAGACAATTACCACGTCGTACAAGTTCGGTCATCTGAACCCGGTTTGGAGACAATGGTCATACTGTTCACTCCGCTGGGTATTAATAATAATTAACCTTTTGCCAGAACACAGTGGCGTGCCATTGGAGAAACCTATGTCTAGCAATGGACAAGTATGGGCTGATGATGAACCTTTTAACCGCCAATGTTTTCTGTATTCAACACACACAAGAGATGATTTTGCAGTATGTGATGTTCTGATGAACATAAATAAAAACAATATTTATACCACGTAGCGATCAGACGGTTAAGGACGATGGAGTTTACACACATTTACTTCACAGTTCATAAATACTGTTTGGAGATTTATATTTTTTAATCCGTTGACGTAAGAGCTATTAAACGAGATTACTAAATATAGAAAGAGCTCTAAAAACCTTTAAATTATCTTCTCGAAGTCGAGCTATTGTATACATTGAACAATTACTCGGTGTACCGAACTAACAATCTGTCCGTCTACAATGTTACACCTAACACCATTTCATTTCCTCAACAAGATAATAATCATTAGAATAAAATGAATACAGTTAGACAAATACATATTATAAATTGCACCATATCACATAATTTACACACAGAATGGAAGGGGCACGTACTTAACGGGTACCATGATAAAGCGCGAACAAGTTCAAACTTCCAAGCACAATCAAACGAAACAATATCTCACTTATTCAATTAAAGTACACGAAAAATATTATCAAATACTTATTATTTTAATACAACAGCATCATGTAACCTAACCTAGGGTGCGATCTTGCCGTAGCCGATCGGCTTTTTTTACTTACTCAGAGTCGACAGGTATCATTTCATACGGGGCTGTACAATGAGCTACAGAATGCTGTCCGAAATCTTTGTGGCTGTTGCGAATATTACCGACCAAAACCTAGGCACGGTAAAAGGTTGTACAACCACTTGATGACATATAAAAATGTTCATTTAAGCGTCGATTGGATTAATACAGGTTAACTAATGTATGGAAGAGGCGCTGCTTATTATCCATACATTAGATCTGTTCGCTTCTAATCAATATATTCCTTTTCTACGACGTTCACCAATCGCAACTTGTGGTCCTATGCCATGATTGGTGCTACGTCACTAAAACAATTAATAGTTTTTCTGTTTCATTGAATACCCTTCCACACCTTCCATTGTTTTTCTGTATCATCCATCGACGATCGAGCGAACATTTAGAAGCGTCGAGACACCGCATAAGATATTATTCCAGTGCGCACAATTTAGAACATTAATTTAAAAAATGTAACGATTCATCTACAAGTTGTTGTTTGATATAACCGTGATGGATGCAGCCGGCACCTGAGACGGAGCGATGTTGATCCGAAGTTCTTGTAACTCAATTAGCAGGGAGTTTCGAAACGAATCCCTTCAAAAGTTCTTTGATCGTCTCTCTTAGATGAATACACCGGGGCGTCAAAGGTTTGCTATCTTTATCGTGGATAATATTTTCTATGTGTGTAAACAGTGGAGAGCAGCAGTTTTTGAAGCATTATTTCGATCTTCCGAATATAAACATACGAGATCTAAGATGACGTGTAAGTTACGCTTATGCTTATACTGTTACTAACACGTGTACATAATAGCCAAGTCGCAAAAGCACATTCAGTATTCCAATACTTTATTGGTATAATTTATGTCCACCACTTGCGTACGTAAAGTCACGTCATTACTTCAATAAAGAAAAATACTGTATACACGAATCATCGTCCCAAATACCGGTTGCATCCATTCAGTCGACGTATGGTAACGTGGTTGTTTGCGGCCAGCCAGTTGGCGTCTACCTCGGTGGGCGGGCGGGCGTCGGTGTACGTGCAACTTCGGCTGCTTATGCGTTCTCGTTCAGCTGCTTGAAGAGTAGGGTCTCTTCGAAGATGTACATCTTGAGGGTCTCCTT
>SJJU01022395.1:0-12943 GCA_012932125.1 Conopomorpha cramerella | reverse complement strand
TATATTTGTGTTCATATATGGCAGGGTTCATTTAATTCTGGTGGGTACCTGATAAGCTTAGTCAGTCACTGTGCCGCGGTGCGTGCGACGATGTCGTAGTCTCTAGCTTTCGTGCGTGCGTCCAACAGCTGTCAGTTTCTAACGCAACCCCGCCGTGCGTATTCGCGGCGGTTATTTGAATTTGGAACATTTTCTTCTTAATCTTTGTGTGATTCTAACCAGCCAGTTTGAGTTAGTTTTTTTTTGTCATCGTTTGCTTTGGATCTAGAATTACGTGAACCGTGTGATCTTATTAGATAAACAGAGGCGCGAAGTGTAAATTGGGTACGGTTTGCTATGTTTGCCCGAATAATTTCGAGAGTTATATGATAGACGGTTAGGCGAAGTTCATTCATCTATCGCACCGCCCTTGGACGTTGGAATAGAATTGTTTGGCATCATGACAAAATATTGCGTTAAAACAATTCTTGATTTGCTTTTACCACATCCGAGGTGTTAACATGCTTTGATATTTTATGAAAAAAAAATGTATGTATTTTAATATCCTGTTTGTGGAACTAATTGAAGTCATAATAACACCCTCGTATCTATAAGCAGAACCAGCTACTACTGGCCTAGTGTTATGTTTAACTTATTGTCATTACAGACTATTATGGCATGCTGCAATTTCCCCTACAATATTAATAAGAGTTAAATAAACATTTATTACCTACAACTTTCGTTTCTAGCGCATTAGTAGGTACGTAAGATCTTTTTGTGCGCACACGCAGACTTTCACTATGCACTGAGGTATCTAAAACGCGCTCTTGTAGCATTATTCCTATTAAGAATCGCCAATAATATTCCAACATCAGTACCATACTATGTGCGAGACACGACTTTCCTTCCATACTTGTCCACGAGGCAAGGTTGCTGAGTAATGAGCTATCCAATATCCAGCAGCGGTTCCTTTTTGATCTGATTTATGTCCCCAAGACTTATATATTGTAATGACAAATCTTGTCACACGGTAAGTAGACAAATCACCGCTACAGATGATGACAGAAGACATATCATATCATTTATTGCACTCATGTTGAAAGTAAGATGTTACATAGCAAAAAGTATCAAACATGAATCCTGTTAGGGCATAGCAAACATTTTGTATTTACATACTAGGAAATAGAATTTGTGAACAATAAAAATAATAAGTATTTAGTTTACATTATCTGCGAGAAAAATTTTAAACGTTTATTTCAGGAAAGGAAATATAATTTTTATAAAGATTAATACGCATTATGAAAAAATAACGCATGTCCATGCGTTTGATAAATTATACTGATCTATTGGAAAATTTCACTAGGATAATGCAAACTTAAAATTATCTGAAGTTACACAAGAGCGTCTGTGGTCCAGTTGGTTGGATACTTGACTTGTAACCGAGAGGTCGCGGGTTCGAGTCCGGCAACTGGATGTGTACCAATGGGACTCTTTTTCAGAGCCTATGTACGCAACGCAACACTCGTACGGTGAAGGACAACATCGTGATGAAACCCGCACCACAAGGTGTGTGAACCCTATAACGGCGATGGGCTCACCCCTTGTCACGTTCGGTTAAATGCGCTTGGTGAACCGTGGGCACTTGCTTAGCAAGTCCCTCTGCCTACCCCGCTTTGGGATTAAAAGGCGTGAAGTGTAAGTTACACAAGTATTATATTTGAATAATGTCCTAATATATGTCTAGGTACGGTCGGCCAAAAAAATGGTCTATCAGTTTCGATGACACTTCCTGTGTCACTAAAACATCAATAAGGTAGAGTTGGTATATTGTGACAAGTGAACAATGAACCTTAATGTTTCATGACATTCATATGAGTTTCAACCTTAGGGTGGTAGAGCAGATTCTTGGCCGACTGTACATACTCTAATTTTGACGAATGTCTCCGAACGACGAGGGGACATTAAAACCCAAAGCACAGTAATGAAATACCTGAGTTGATGGATCACCAAAGGTGCATCAAAGGAGCATTCCGCGTTTTATTTGCTCGTTGCGTGATTGGCGCACGCGCATACCGCTCGGCGTCGAATTAGCGCCACTGTGTACTGCGCCTGCGCAGCGCCGCCGGGTGTGAGACGGGTTAAAATATTTACTTCCTTATTAGCCCCCGCCGTGAAACAATGGACGTGTTAGAAATGTTTGTTTCACGTGTGATTTATTTGACTAGTTTTAGTACAGACTAGTTGAGCCCCGCGATTTTGTACTACTGTTGGATATTGGTTTATTTTTATCACTATGAACAAACGTTTGATCACCATCCTGCCTGATGTTAAGCAGCGATGGCGTTTTAGATAAGATTATTGTTTTTTTTTTAAATATTAACCTACCCTACTATAGTGTAGATCCCGACGGTTAAAGCGAAACACTTTCATTTCTACATTAGGTATTACCTACTACTACAGGAGGAAAACTTTGATTGGTTGGATTGATGACCATTACATAATCGCATAGTTAGAACAAAAAGGACCCAATACGAAACATGCCGATTTTGTAATGTAAGTTTTGTATCTTTTATGTTAAGGCTCAATTTCATAAAATGGCACATTTTGTTTTGTGTCACTTTTGTTCTAACTGTGCGATACTCTATTATATAAAAATCTGCTATTAATGCTAATATTTCTGTTCGTTATTCTCGCTAAAACTCGAGAACGGCTGGACCGAATTGGCTATTTATTATGTGGTCTTGAATTATTCGTAGAAGTCCAGGGAAGGTTTAAAATGTGTATTTCTTCCAATACACGGACAGCTAGTTATGTACCTATAGACATTATTTCAATTCAAATGTACTGAAAACTAAGTACTGAAACTTTATCTCTAAAACAGTGCCTACTTTCTTCCTTCGTCTATTAAAATCTACTCTATGTAGAGATACCATATTTGTATCTAGAGTCCTTTGTTTAAAATGTCAGCATCGGACACGGAGAGTTTAATTGGTAGTAATTTATTAGTTTCGCTTGATACGATCAAAGGGGTCGACGGAAACCCCTCAGGGTAATGTCAGACTTGGTGAATTATCTTTAGTCCTGTGGCCTGTTTAATAAACGCGACAATTGACATTTCTATGAGCGTCTGTGGTCCAGTTGGTCGGATACTTGACTTGTAACCGTGAGATCGCGAGTCCGGCTACTGGACGTGTACCAATGGAACTCTTTTTCAGAGCATATGTACTCAACGCAACGCTCGTACGGTGAAGGACAACATCGTGATGAAACCCGCACACCACAAGGTGTATGAACCCTATAACGGCGATGGGCTCCCCTCTGTCACGTTGGGTTAAATACGCTTCGTGAACCGTGGGCACTTGCTTAATAAGCAAGTGCCTCTGCCTACCCCGCTTTGGGATTAAAAGGCGTGAAGTGTGTTTTTTTTGACATTTCTATGTCCATTGCGCGATTTTCGTTTGATGCTTTGCATCCATTTCTTTCTGTCACCGCAATGTAAGCAGAACTGTCATTTATTATTCGCTCGATTCGATCGCCCTTATAGAGAGACGCTACTCCTCACGCTCTACATTACTGTTATCCGTGCACTCTCTTAGTAAAACTATAATGCAACAGCCCCTGCTGATATTGGGTTTTTCATGGTCGTTCACACGACGTGCAAGAAAATTGCGGCTTCAATTGTACACATACATACACTTCACGCCTGTCTCCCAGAGGGGTAGGCAGAGACTACAGATCTCCATTTGTCACGATCCTGACATACCCTTTCGCTTCATCTACATTCATACATCTTTTCATACATGACCTCCGGTTTCGAGTACTTTTCACGCCACCTTCGGTCAGGACATCACCAATCTGGTCTTTATATGTCCTTCTGGGGCGACCTCTACTCACTCGGTCCATTACATCACCCATATAAATCTCTTTCGTCAATCGACTTTCATCCATTCTCTCCATATGCCCAAACCACCGAAGCATGCCCTTTTCAATCTTGGTCACTACGTCTTCCTTCAATTGTATTGTATGCTAGAGGCAAGAAAATGGTACCATATAAATAAGCCTTTAAGCCGAGCGCTTTTTTTTAACGATGTGTATATCCAGGAAATGATGAACTAGTAGTTAGCGGTGAAGAAGTACGATACTTGGGCGGGGCGGAAGAGTGGTGTCGCTTCTATTCCCCGGATGCGGTGAAACTAAAAGAGTTCCTGATTTGACTCCGACGCGAATCAATTTTAACAAGATGAATTTAATGTTCTCGGTTATTTTCTCGCTGATTTCCAGACGTACGGAAACACTGTTTGATCTGATGTTGAAATATTATGTTATGTTATTAATTTCGCTCTTATAATTGCGTGGGTGTTGTATATGCTACGATTATTTTTATCGATGCAATTTCTTTCTAGTCTTTCTACAGAATTGCTATTCTGTAACAAACAAAATGCAAAACATATTTTTTATTTCATCTTAATTTATGTTATCAGTTAATAAGAATATTTTTGTACCCACCTACATTACGAAAACTCCATAAAAAATCCTAATAGATACTGATATTTCACGGGCGTGACAACAATTGTACGTACGGATTTGACGAATGCATTTGATTTGCCACTGCCATGTATAAATAAATAATATATCCAGCCGTAGCAGCGGCTGGAGTCGAGTGCGCGCGCGCACCTCGCCGGTTAGTCGCCACTGAGACACCGCGACGACTAGACCACTACTGCCGTGACCTTGCCACTCTGACACCTTATCACCATCGCGATATCACTATTAGCCGTAATAACACCGGGCGTACCGATTCGCAGCAAACTTTGATAATGATCAATTGATAAGCGACCTACCTGCGCGAACGTTCATGCTACACTAAATTAGTAATTTCGGTGTGAATGAAAAGTTTTTTTTTGTTGTGGTTACCTGTTTCGTGGGCAGTGATTATGGTGCGCTGATGCCCGCGTAGGGTAGCCGTGGGTGTGTTTTTATTGCGAAAAATCCGCTGTGCGATTGGCTCAACATGGATAGAACAATGTATGGCAAAGTGATGCCAGGCACTTATTACCCGTTCCGCTGCGCTATGAAGGAGAACGGAATATCGCCGGGCTGTGAGTATTATGTTTTTTTTTCTTCAATCTAACATATCACGCTGCACTCGTGTTTACATACAGATGTCGTGTTAGTTACGCTTCCATTGCAGATGATTAAGACTCGAATATGTATTTATTTACAAGTTGTCCATCACACACCTTGTTGCTCATGCACAGAGAGTTAAACTTTGTTTATCTCCCTTTAACGTTCACAGTGACGAAAGTGTATTAGGTACCTCACATTCGTGTATTCTTGATACTTGCCAGTTGTTATTTCTGGACTGTTTATTTGTGAATGTGTCAAAATGTGTTGTCACGCCGGATACTTGGAGAGTTAAAAAATCAACTGATACCGTCAGAAGCGACGTGATCCTCGGCAATTGTTGTTCGATACGGTTAATTTAAGTTCATTAGCGTTAGTTAGACGTAATTTTGTAACTAATTCTTTCGTGACGTCGTTTTCTATTCCGAGTGGTTCTCGTGGGTGTGCGCTAAACACAATTCCAACTTTAACTACATCGTGGTCATCATCAACGGATTTATTCGCTGTTTTGTTAACTAAAATAGATTTGTTGGTTTTTGACGCCGTTGTTTTATGTTTTGTTTTCGAAACCGTCAATAAAATTACTAGAATATCTGTGTTCCTGATTGTGTACATTCGGTGTTATTAACCCTTTAATACCTATGGTAACAATTATGAAACCAAAAAAATTTTGGACCACATCAATCAATCAGTCATCTTAAGGGTTTGCTGTTGTTGGATCCATAGACTAACTTAAAAAAAACAAATATAAAAATACATTGCGTTTTTTTCCCTTAGTCTATACTAAAGGAAGATCATTACATTCATTAGTATTAATTTTAAATTTAGAACGATAAATCTGTATTTTAAGGGTTAAGTGATTCTGCTCTCAGGAGTCTATGTTTAAGTAATCTGTCACTCCCATGGTTGGTTATGTTGATTGGCAATTGGCATGCAAAATGCGCCCTCGCGGTGTGGGCTGCCCCACCTCAACCTAAATGCAGTTTAATGCAACAGCAGCCCTGCCCACACGCTCTCTGTCTCGCCGTACCTACTTCTGACAACTTAAAATACGTGAACGTTCGTCTAATATAGTCCCAATGGCATCTTAATGTATCAACACTGCAGGTGTGAAGTTTGTGCCCTGTCCAGCCCATTTATTTAGCCCGTGTACTATTTATAAAATGCGAGACAATCCAACATCTGAACCGTCTCTGATTTTTTCTAAAGATCCCATCTTAATGGACGTTTTTGTTGTACCCACGCGTACTTTACCTAGCAATTTATCTACAAGTATTTATATTATTGTGATAAATTATTCTCAAAACAATAATAAGTACTCGAAGCCGTACAAAGAATACAATTAATGAATTCTTTACAGTTATAATAATGACTATCGTAGGTTTTCATTTGTGTAACGTCTGTGAATGGGAATAATGGCTTATTCATACATTTATTGGACAACTCTTTGAAGGAAGTTGTGACATACAACACTGTGTACTTTTAAGTGTATAGTTTGTTATGGGTGGCCTTGTGCAGCTGCGTTTAGCTGAGTTACATTATGATCTCATGGCATAGTGCGATAAAGATCTGTATTCACTTTTAATAAGGTTTAACATGCGACATCAGTTGCGATGATGCTGTATGTATAGCATTTCTTGACCACAACTAGGAGCTACTATGTTCTCGATCGAATACTTAATTCAAACGCTTTTCTTGCAGTCTTTTAATTAATTCATCATCACACCGGAGGTCATGTATGAAAAGATGTATGAATGTAGATGAAGCGAAAGGGGTATGTCAGGACCGTGACAAATTGAGGTCTGTAGTCTCTGCCTGCCCCTTTGGGAGACAGGCGTGAAGTGTATGTATGTATGTATGCATGATATTGCTTGAACGATCGATTTCAGCAGCAATCAGACACTTCGTATCCACTGAAATTTGAACAAATCCTAGTTACGCCAGCTAGCCTAGCCAACCTAGTCAAGGTACGCTTAAGGAAACCGGAAGTTAGAGGTTGAGTTTCCCTTAACTGTTTGTAAGTCTAAGGTCCTAATTCTGATACTCCCCTTTAGCAGAGATCTCTGCTCACGTAACGTTTGTCACGCGCTAATCGTGTTTGTGTAAAAGAGACAATATTATACGCTCAAGTGTCACTTGAGGGCTGACTATTGTTTCAGAATAAGGACCTTAATCCTAAACATCAGGTTAAAAGTAACCTAAGAGCCTGTCACCAAAAAATCTTTCTAACGCGTCAGTGAGTGAGTGACTTTGCAAAAACTCTTCCATATTTGGAAATAATGATTACAATTTTGGAATAAGTAAGTATTATTTTTTTTAAGTAAATTATAATCTTATTGTGTTATTGTATTGGTTAAATTAATAATATTTTTATATAGTTAACATGTGACAATGTTGTACTCACCTGTTATAGAAACGTAACAACAACTTACGTGTGTTAAATAAATATATAAAATAAAATATTTGGGATATAAATTGCTGACTAAAGATCATGACATAGTAGTAATTCCAGTTTCCTTTTACGTTCATAAACAATATGTGAGTTTTATCACCTGCAATATTTTTCCAGTCCGGAATCATTAGAAGAAATATAGCATGATTAGTCTGAAATGTTGGAAGTACAGTGAGTGAATGAGCTTTTATTTAATAAAAATAATAATAATATAAGTAAAAGTAACAATTGCTAAGTCTCATTCCTACACAAATATCTCGTTATTATCAGTTTTGAAGATCTTGAAAATGCGAACTTGAATGTATGGTGTAAGATATAACTAAGGCGCCATAGTCTTGCCGATCTCCGCGTAACAATCAAAAGGATAAACAAGTTTCCGTTTTGCAAGTTACCACCTGGTTTTGCCTGACCTTTCCGAGGTCATATCAACTGTCGCCTAACCTTGGCGTCTTCGCTATACAATCCAGTTTTAATATGATCTGCACTTACATGCTCTGTACTTACGTAGTAAGTATTTTCATAATTGTTTCTGGTTTTTATTCAATGACCGAGATGTTCTCATTTTTTGCCAATAATGGATGGATTCGGAAACTACCTTGACTGTAATTTATCCTGTCAGGAAGGTCATTGATATCTTTAATTTCTTTTATCAGGTTTTGGGTTATAGCGAATAATTGGTTTTATTTTTTTTGGTTCTGTACCTTAAAACAAATAATCGGAATACTTGGAATAAAAGGAACCCCGTCTTTGAAACGTTGGGCTCGTAAATATGAACTAATTTTACTATCCGGGGAAAATAAAATGTTTTTTTTTTCCGCATTCTCGCTATTATGAAAGTTGTTCATATTGATGTTTGTTTAAGGTCCTTTTACTCTCAGTACCTATGTAGGATCCCCTTTTTTTCTTATTTCGAATGTGATTCGGAAGCAACTCTTACTATTGGACCCAAGTTCTATTCTTGTATCGAATACAGCAATGTTTAGATCGACCTTGAACCTTAACTTCAAAACATAGTATACAACAAAGTCGCTTCCAGCTGTCTGTTCCTATGTATGCTTATAGATCTTTAAAACTACGCAGCAGACGTTGATTCGGTTTTTTTAGTAGATCGAGTGATTCATGAGGAAGACAGAGAACAGCTTGTACCTTATATACAAAAATTGGAGCCAATCCCAAGTTAGGAGACCTAAGTTGTAGTCAAATGTTTGGTGGCGGCATTAAAAGCAGGTAAAATCTAAATATCCTGTCCTAATATAAATATATTAAGTATATAACTAGCCGGCCCGGTGAACTTGTTCCGAGTACACTTCCAATTTAGGGAAAATACTATGTATTATGCATTATGTCCTTTCGCAAGACTCTACATAATATAACATACTCTACATATACCTAATTTCATTTACATACTTTCGCATTTATAATATACTCATGAGCGGTCTATTTCGGGTCGTATACGGTATGTGGTGTACAAACGGAGCAAATATTAAAATTGGAGGATCTATAGGTAACCAGTAATTGAATCATTACGGTCCCACTTAGCTAAAATTAAAACTTAACTTTAAAATTTCCTAACAAACTAAATCGTATTTTCAGTGAATAACACATCCGACTTAACATATTTTTTTTAACTGTAATGAAATCGATCTTTTTTTCTTATTGCAAACTACTTCATCATCAGCCCATATTTGTCCAATGCAGTACGTAGGCCTCTCCAATTGCACGCATTAATCAAGTCGCGGGTGAATAGGTACCTACTGAATAAGTGTGCTCCATCGTAGACCACATCGCTGCTTAACATCAGGCAGGATGGTGGTCAAACGCTTGTTCATGGAAAATTTTAAAAAAAGAATAAATTAATTACTAAGCTGTCCCGGCAAACATTTGTTTTGCCGTAATTAGTTAACCCGTGTATTGGAAGAAATACAACTGGTAGAAGTTTAAAAAATAGATAGTAGCCGATTCTCAGACCTACTGAATACGCATATAAAATTGGGTAAAAATCGGTCAAGCCGTTTCGGAGGAGTATGGCAACGAAAACTGTGACACGAGAATTTTATATATTAGATTATATATTAGATTAAACATACGTGTATAAAGTCACGCCCATATTGTCTAATTCTAATAGGATGGACAGAACATTTGATACCTCCTAGATGTCTTTTACTTGAAGTTTTAATGAACTAATGACAAGGGCAAGTGATGGACTGGCCCGTCGTCTAAATTAAGTACCAAATAAATCTAACTTATTTTTCCCTTGAGAAATTCTCATGTGATTATGTATGTTTAAGCTATATTATTGTAAAGTTTTTTTTAGATCCTGAACGAATTTTTTGTAGGTATACATTCGCGTTTATAATATTAGCAGAATTTTATTTATTACTTTAGATTTTTTATAAATACTGTACAAAAATGATAACAAGCGTGCAATATTTAATACACACTTAATCTACTTCATTATCTCTGTTGAGTCGTGTTATCTTTTGATAACGTAAAATATAATGTGCAAGAATGTTTATTAATTAGGTAATTTTACCTTGCTGGTACTAAAATACCAACTTCTATTAGGTAAAAAATCCTATATGTATTACATTACGAAAATTAAGCCAAGGTTAAGCCAAGGTTTCCATTTATTTACACTCGGGAGCAACAATTGCGGTATAGAAGTCCGCCTCAACTTGCTTTTGCCTCTCTCGGGGTCGTTGATGTAGTGATCAGCGTATCTGCGTCTATTCCGTAAGGCCGTGGGTTCGATTCCCACCGCTGACAGGTACTTAGGTGATGAGCATCTTAGTACTTGTTGGATGGTATGTCTGGGTGTTTTATTCATACAAGCTTGTATTTAAAAGAAGAAAAACTAGGTTCAAGTAAGTATAAGTATTTCGTTGTCCAAATTGAATTCCATAAAAGTGCTTTAGAGACTTAACATGGGATGAAGTTCTTCCAAAGAAGACTTCATGTGTTCGTGCTGTGTGCCAGCGATTAGCAAACTCCAGTAAGCGTATCATTTTGATGCCCATCAATACACAGTATAAAACAAAGTCGCTTCCCGCCGTCTGTCTCAATGTATGCATATTTCAAACTGCGCAACGGATTTTAATGAGGTTTCTTTTAATAGATAGTGTGATTCCAGAGGAACGTTTATATTGCGTGTAAAAGGACCTCGAGCAATGGTAATTTACCTGGCTATTTTATATGAAGACAAAAAAAAAATGTTTCATTTCCCCGCATTGTCGCCATAGTAAAAGTTTTTCATATTGACGAATACAAAACATTTCTAAGCTCAGGATTCCTTTTACACGGAGTATGTATATTACACGCATAACACAATAGAGACACTTAGTATCAGCATTGCACTCATGCGAAGCCGGGACGGATCGCTAGTCCAATAATAAACTGATGCGCAAATTGTCCACTTTAAATTCACCAGGTTTTAACACCTCTAGTGCTATTTATGATTGAGCACGTAACACTAAAGGCCTACAATACGATTTGAGTAGTAAATTCCTTGACCATAAAGTAACCATAGAGGCACTCGATATAACATGCAACCTCCGATGACTCAGTCGTAAACCGCCGCGAAGGTTGGCTGCGAAAGCCACCTTTTCCATATTTGGCTAACCGTTATCGTTCTGTAAGTTCAACGCTGATGGTCCAACGGATTTACTCACTCACAGTTCCTATTTTGAAAATGATAATATTGTTGTAATTATGCAAAGGTAGGTGACTTTTAAATTTATTGTTATAGACGTGGTTTTGGTATGCATAATGTGTACATGGTTATTTGTGTGTGTGTATATTGCGTGTATTGATATTATTGCACTTGCTGTTCTTATTGTCCTCGCAGTAACAAGAAATAAGTCTTACACTTTCGGCTTAAACCAGGTGTGGGTCTTAGGTTCGAGGCCGGCTACTGGACGTGTACTAATGGGACTCATTCATAATTTATTCAAAATGTGGTGATAAGTCATTGTTACAGGAATGGGGAATTAGGTAGGAGACCAATCCAGAAGATTAGATTTGATTTAAATAAATTCGATTTTTTAGAGCTAAAATTGATAGGCGACCGAGGGAACTCTTTCAGAGTACGGGCAGCAGCGCTCTCTGTGAGTTAGCCACAACATTACTGCGATCGTCAACCCGCCAAACGTGGCGATTATTGGCATTAACCCCCAAATGATCTTAGAAATCATTTGGAGCCCCTCTTCCAGCAATGGACGTTTTGTGGCTGATAATGTATGGAGACGTAAAATTTCTTTTTCATTTCTCCGCAGTAAAAATGTTTATATTGACAAACCCAACAGCTCGGAGTCCTTTTACAAGTAGTATATTAAGTTCATAATATAAACACACCAAAAGTGTCTAGGGATCAAGAACATTTTTAGTTCAAAAAAAAAATCTAATTTATTTAAATCAAAACTAATCTTCTGGATTGGTATTCTACCTAATTCCCCATGCCTGTATCAATCAATGACTTATCACCACATTTTGAATAAATTATGAATGAATTCAGTTTTTGTAAAATAAATGTACTTGATCCCTAGACATTTTTGATGTGTGTAGTAGAGAAACAGTTTGTTTCGGCATTGTTCTAATGCGAAGCCGGGGCGTGCCGCTAGTGATAGAAGAATAGAAGTGTCTATTTATTTACCTTTGAAGCTATTTCAAATTGTTTGATCGTTGTCAATGGTAGTTACTATGTGTGGCTATTGTTGTATGTCAATGTTTTGTAACATGCCTCCATATGGTCGCTTGAGGTCATGTCAGAGATGCGTCATCGACGTAATTAAATAGGTCAGTCGTATTCAGGCTCTTATTCCGTAGTTTATTACTTTTAAATCTAATTGCATTGCTTTTATTACTGATTCCTTTAAGTGTTTGTCTAATGTTTGAACTATTTATTTGTTCTCGAGTGTGTCTATTTTGGTGATTCCTAAGTACTATATGAATTTGTTGTGTATTGTATGTAATAACTACCTAAGTATATTGCTATTATGAAGAAGAAATATTTATGATTTTTTTGTTTCATTTGGAAATGCCACGAATGATACCGATACTATACTTCAATGAACAAGTGTGCTCCATCGTAGACCACAACGCTGCTTATGATCAGACCGGATGGTGGTAAAACGCTTGTTCATTGTGTTTAAAAAACAATAATACAAAAACAAAAAAATACTGATTTTTAAACATATTTCACGTTTGAGAAGCTACGCTATCCCTGGTTTTAGACTTGACTTTTGCCAATATACATTATTAACAGTGTTTCCCTGCTATTTTATGTATATACTAGCTGTCCCGGCAAACATTTGTTTTGCCATAATATGTTGCCTTTCTACCCCGTGTATTGGGAGAAATACAACTGGTAGATGCATAAAAAATAGATAGTAG
>SJJU01022392.1:0-12843 GCA_012932125.1 Conopomorpha cramerella | reverse complement strand
AGAATCATTCCTACCGTGTTACAACTAGGTAAACAGGCCCCCTTGCCCCTGTTTGCCACCTGAAGCCTAGTCTCTGGTAGATGCATTGTTCTGACATCGTATCGGCAAACGATGTGCGTTGCTGATTTCGTTACTTTCATTTCACTGTGTCGTCCGTAGTATAACCGCGATGCACATCTTTATCCGCTACGATGCCAGAGTGATGTAACTAGGCTTGCCAACTTTTTTTACAAGTAATAAAGTATATTTAGGCCTAAGAAAACAAATTTAACAGTATTTAGAAAAATGAACAGTATTTTATTTATTTAATAAGATTAATTTTATTTAACACTAGTTGACCAGTGCCCACTTCGTTGGGCATAATGTTAATAATCCTTTTGTAACATAAATATAAACGTAAGGCATATGCTGTTGTTGGCTTAATCATTTTCAATATAAGTATACAGGTTGTATTATAATTCAGAGGGTGTAATCATAACAGAATAAACGACGGTTAATTTTGCATCCCAAAATTACGCTGAAAACAGTATTTTTTATACTTTTTTTTTTGTTCAACAGTAAAAAGTATTTTGTAGTGAAAAACAGTATAATACTGTTTTTTTAACAGTATAGTTGGCAACCCTAGATGTAACTAGGAGAGTGTAGCTGTCTTGGACCCCTGGTCACGCGTTTTCTAGCAGTGAAGTTTACCAGAAAACTGTCTCCTTTAGATATGCACCCCGGCTATGTTGCTAGGACTTAAGTAAGTTGACAGGAGGAAACGTTTCAGCTAAAACAGTTGCACAAATCGTCCAATATTTACTAATGTAGGTACATAGTCACGTTTTTATCTTCCATTACATAGATAAACAAAGTGCTGACTCGATTTTCGATGTTTTATGTTTACAAATAAATTAAACGATCATTTTCGTGTCGCTTAAAAAGTAATTAACGGATATGTACTAAACAAAGTATATGATTGCTTGAACGCAGTGTCGTTTAACTAAAAAACTTGCTTCGTTTTTAAGTTATCGGAAATATGGCGTGATATGAAATTATCGGTACATATCTATGATTATTTACTGAAATAAATTTGACGACATTTTATGGGGAACGCGATAGTTTATCGAATAGATCAGTAAATATTAAATGTATCGATTTTTGCCTTGCCTTTCGCAACTCGCACGGCAAACGTATAATTTCGTAAGGCAAATTTAAATGTAAATTTAATCAATTAATCTATTAACAACTGTGATTTAGGTAGGTACTTCAATTTTAATTTGTGTTCAAATAAAATCACTACACAGTTTATCTGTTTGCGATAACATTTGCGCTATGAATTTTAGATATCTCGTTTAGTTCTACGAAACAACTTGTGTGTGCTTAAGTTTTCGGGGAAGTCCCCTAAAACTTTACTTAACAGTTACATAACTAACCCTACTTTTTTTTAAGGCTTTTTTTTTCAATTTGTATTTTGCAAATGTTCAAACTTCTATAAGGAAATTAGGCGTATCGACCTATTCTCTACGACGATAAAATTTAAGTTGTTTCAGTCCTTACACAATTAGTACAATTTGACGTTATCCACCAAATAATAATAATATAGACTCTACAATTCGTGTACCTAACAACTAAAATTTAAAAAAATGAAATAACGCGTTGATACTGTCCAAGCATAACATGAAATATGTTCAACTCAAGCAATAAATAATCCATTTGTTCGACGCATTGGCGAGCAATAACGCGCGTCATCGTTTGTTACTTGTAATTTATTGGATGACATTGCCAATACGTCTCATAACCACGTGGCCGCGAGCATATAAAAAAAAAACTCACCAGGAACAGGGAAAATGTACAGATAGAACTATGTTTCATTAAGGTTCTATTCCGAGGCGAATTGTCGTCAGCATGCCGTACAGTAACATGCACTGGGCTATCTCCAATTGTGCTGCTGTCGCGACGTTTGAAAGTCACTTCATTCCATACTAATATTATAAAGCGAGAGTTTAGATGTATGGATGGATGCTTGTCCTTCTTTAACGCAAAAAGTACTGGACTGATTTTGATGGAACTTGGCAGTATTGTAGCTTGTAAACTAGAATAATATATTGGCTATAAAGTGTGTTGGTAAAACAACGACTGCCAGGTCAGCTGGTATATAGTAAATACATACAAACTAGTCGTGCATCTGCGGCTGACTGCATAAAGTCGCTGCGCGTGCTGTCTGCAGTTGCAGTTCGCTTCGGAATAACATGAAGTCGAAAACAGATAAAGCACAGTGGCGTGCAATTGGAGAGGCCTATGTCCAGCAGTGGACAAGTATGGGCTGATGATGATGATAGCTTTCTTTCTTAGACTTACTTAACTATGGATCCATCAAATCTCTTAATACATTGGGTCTACAAAGAAAAATATATCTCACTACATCTATCATGGATCTAGTATATCTGTAGAGTAGATGCCGAAATCATAGTTCACTCTCGATTAAAATAAAACGTTGCATAACATTTGACGGAACTGTTTACCTGAGATGTGTAAAAATAGAATGAAAACCGACGTTTATTCGTATGCTAATGTCATTGATGACAAAAATATTAAACGTTATGTGTTTTGAACCTTGACAAACCTGCAAAGTTGAATAGTGTCTCGGTTTCATATCTTCGGCCCGTATTAATAGAATGTCACTCAAGTTCCTGTCTCCTCGAGGTGCAGCTCAATGTCTCTCAAGCTAAAAATCTCAATAGATGATGTAACAGCTGTCTGCAATCATCATAGAGATACTGCGAACATAATACTATTACTGCGAATATAATAAGATAATTAAGATACCAATCTTCTTTTTCTAGAATGAAACATGAACTCACGAATTCTCTATCACTACATAGTACAAAACAAAGTGGATTCTCGCTGTCTGTCCCTAAGTATGTTTAAATCTTTAAAACTACGCAAATGATTTCGATGCGTTTTTTAATAATAGAAGAATGATTCTAGAAAAAGACTTTTGGTTTAGGTGGTGGAGAAAGACTTGAATTTTTTGATTTCTTCTGTGATTGCACCCGTACGAAGCTGGGGTGGGTCGTTTGTTTATTATACTAATGGAAGTCCTTGCAGATTATAATAATAAGATATCTGTAATAGATACTCTTGTTACGGCAATCCACGTATTATATTATAAACCCGATCGCTTCTCTATTACAAACAATTGATCTCGGAATGTTTAAACATTTTCTTGGATGTGGTTTATTTATAAATTCTTAGACTAGTTAATGCCTACGTATAGACGGAGATTTTGACTAATACATACATACTTTCTGAAAAAAAAATCTGTCTCAGGTTTTTTTTTTCATCAAGTATACACTGCACTGTTACTTCATACGGTAATGGAAAACATCGTGATGAAACTTACACACAACAACGTTATCGGCGACAATCTCACGCTTAGTAAACGATAGACATTTCACGACAGCAACGTGACAGTCGTTACCATGGAATTTTCTTAGCAATCCTAAAGCCTAATCCGCTATGGGGATAAAAGGCGTGGAAGAGTATCATTTTAATTTATTAACATAATATTAATTTCGAGTTTTTGACTTAACGTGTATGTTCTATGTTCCAGTTATATCGAAGGAGAAGTGGGAAGCGATGCTTTCGGCCAACAACTGGAACAGCGTTGAGCTACGCGACAACCGGTACAATCACATCGTGCACATGGTATCCGCTGCCAACGGCGCTGAGGAGTTCTACTCTACTGAGGTAAAGGCACTTTCCCTCTTGTAGTAATGACTATGAATTGTGCACTACGCTTGTTCCCCATGGTTTAGTCCGTTCCCATGGACATTTTGGAATAAAACGTAACTACGGAATATGTTACTCGGGGCTAATGTGGTAGTTAGAGAATTCCTTCCAGTGGCGTTTTAGTTTATTCGTAACAAATATTGATCAACAAATGGTATAAAACAAAGTCGTCTCCCGCTGTCTATCCCTATGTATGCTTGGATCTTTCAAACTATGCAACGGATTTTGATGCGGTTTTCTTAAATAGATTGAGTGATTTTTGAAGTTACACAAATACGTTGCGTATATCGTTCTTACTTTTAATTGGGTTTCAGTAGGAAACCCTATTTGAATCTTTGAAAAGTGTAAAGTGCTAAAACGACCTTCTAATTTAAGTACCTAGTTCGGGTTATTAATTAAAAATATTGTATCGCATTTGATGGTTTAAAATATATATCTGCCAAAAAATGTGCCAAATGGAAATAGACTTTCTTCTTTGATCATAGTGGTTTATTTTGTTTAACACGCACTATTGAGAGTAGAGGAAAACAACAAGTTATTTTATAATTAAACATAAAAGAAAGTCATCGAGTAGTTTGTAGTAGATTAATATAAATATTATTCAAGTTTGAGAAAAACACATTTTACTCTAAATAATAAAATCGTCAAAGAATTCACCATTCAACAGAAACCTTTCAGTTTGACACTTCCTTACAAGATAAGTTAAATATTTGATTCCCGTGTATTGTTTACGTTGCTTGTTACTATTTTCAACATTGAGTCATATAAGTAAGTACATACATATTTAGGTATGTACCTTCATTTGTTTACCTAGCTTCATTTGTTTACCAACTGAATTACAGCTGTAGTCTGAACGGCATTAGCCATTGCAAACTGAGCTATGCTATTCAAGTACCATAATAATACAACGTGACGCCAATTCGATATCTAAACTATGTAAATTAGAATGTATGTATATCTTTGCTATGTACATTGTCTGTTATACATAGAACACGTGACAATGCAACAATTATCTTGTCTATGTTTTGTGTGATGTGGACAAATAACTTACTATGTATGCTATATGCATACACTCAGTGGCGTGCCCTGGCATTTACGACAAGGTAGGCAGTAATCCCCAAGGATTGACACCTATGTATAGGTAACTTGTCTTTACGAAATATAGGTACTTACAAATCTACTCACCCACAAAACACAAGGCTTCCGTTAACCTATGTCGTGTGTACAACAAAAAATGGATCTAGCAATAGCTCTATTATTAGGTCGGGTAACCAAAATACTAAGGTAGGCAGGGTATTTTTTCCTATATAGAGTGTGCACGCCACTGCATACACTTCACGGCAGTCTCCAAGAGGAGTTTGCTGAGAGTAGAGATACTCTATTTCTCTCGGTTCTGACATGTTAGAAACCTATTTCACCAAAAACTGTTCAACAATCTCACTCTTTCATAGTAAAAAGTTATCTATACTAATATTATAAGGAGGAAAGAATTGTACTTTTGTATGTACGTTTGTAACGAATTAACTCAAAAACTACTAGAAGGATCTCGTGAATTCTTTCACCGTGGGGAAGCTACATACTGTCTCCGGGTAACATGGGCAATTTTTTACCCCGAAAATCCTACTGTATCGAAAAAAAAAACGTGAGATGTAATCGGGCAATCACAAAAATGGACTACTCACTAGTAAGAAGTATCCAATTTGGAGTAAGGTGACACAGGCCACACATTATGTAAATTGTCCTACTATAGTTACTAAAGCATAACTAGCAGATATTTATTCAAGGTCGACCGTACTGATTTTTTTTTTATATTCCTACTATAAAACGTGCACTTGAAGCTTACCCGTGACTGTACCGAACACGAGACACGCGCCAGTAAATATCAGTTGTGGCTAGTTACTGTGTTTGTGTGGTCTGTCATTACATTACTATTCATCTGATACTGCCATTGTCACATGGCCATTGCGCCGTGTATGTATGTATGTAGGTATGTATTGTACATGTGCAAGTCTGCACTTCAAATTATGATAGCTTTAGATACTTTCGACGTAGTACAGTCCGTATAGACTAGTCATGGTCGTTGGAGTGAATTGAGCATTTGTGTATGGTAAGTAGTTTCCGTGATTCGGACGTAAATTCTAAGCCGTGGCTTCTGGCTACTGTCTCAAACAGACGTTAAGCTCAATTAGATGTCTTGGCAACTTGATAGCATATTATAGTACAAAGGATGTATAATGATTTGCTGGTCCTAAGTCGCTTAATAGCAGTGGCGTGCACACCATATAGGCAAAAAGGCACTGCCTACCTTAGTATTTTGGTTACCCGACCTAATAATAGAGTTATTGCTAGATCATTTTTTGTTGTACTCACGACATAGGCAAACGAAGGTCTTGTGGTTTGTGGGTGAGTTGATAGGTAGGTAGGTTTCGTAAAGACAAGTTTCCTATACATAGGTGTCAATCCTTGGGGTTTACTGCCTACCTTGTCGTAAAAGCTAGGGCACGCCACTGGTTAATAGGCACCTTATGAACAAATGTGCTGTAGCACGAGTGAAATTCTGTCTGTACCTTTGTATGCTTAGATCTTTAAAACTCTGTAACGGATTTAGATGTTTTTGTTTCTTCAGTATATACAGTGTATCGCGAGGAAGGTTTATATTAATACATGCATATAATAGCACAGAAACACTTAAGTATATTGGCAATACTAAACTATAAAGTGCGTCTAATCTTTATTGTTCGGTGCTAAACAAAAGTCAACCTTTATATGTACATAAGAAGGGCCGTTTTAATGTTGAACTTATTATGACAGGTGCCAAATTGATTAGTTACTTTAACACCACCACATAGAGTATATTTTACATTAACCACCGAAGTACTGAGACTAGACTATAAAGTGTAGTTTTATAGTGTGAAAAGTTACCTGCCATTTCAGCCATTAACAGGCTGCACGTGTTAAGTCACGCTTTTACACGGCTTCGTGAGTGCCACTCGTGACTCATGACAGGTCTCGTCTGCTTACATAAATATGTAAGCAGACGAGATATACTAGGTTGTAGGGTAACACACTCAATAATCGCCCACTTTTTTACAATTTCAAATAAATCATACATAGATATACTTCACGCCTGTCTCCCAGAGGGGTAGGCAGAGACTTTGTCACGGTCCTGACATACCCCTTTCGCTTCATCTACATTCATACATCTTTTCATACATGACCTCCGGTTTCGAGTACTTTTCACGCCACCTTCGGCTAGGACATCACCAATCTGGTTAACACATTATGTCCTTCTGGGGCGACCTCTACTCACCTCAAATAAATCATTGTTTAATGAAACGCGCTCAGACATTATAACTCAACATTGTTCACCGGGTATATAGTCGCGAATAGAATCAAAGACAAGCTCGAACCACTGATGTAACTGCGTCGAAACGTCTAGTAAAATAACAAAGGTAAGCTCGAGCTTCTTTTTGCTTGATTATATTTTTGCGACTATATACCCGGTGAACAATATTGATACTCAAATAAGATTTATTACCTAGATTTATTTTTTATAACACGCTCTGACTTTTTCTTTCATTTATTATGTGGTGTACACACTAATTTAAATGGTTGCACTGGGTTTTACTGCATATATTTAATTGTTTTTATAATCTTTTCCTTTATTAAACATTAAATAAATCCTAATTCGTTAATTGAAGTCAATAACTTTTATAAGTTAATGACACTTGCCTTGGATTAAAAGTTTAAAACGGGTATTACGGCGCGAAAATTAACCAAAGATAAGCATTTAGCTTACCTTCTTTGTTTGCCCTACGTTTCGACACAGTTACATGTGCCGTGGTCACGAGCCATAATACCCGTTTAAAACTTTTGATATACTCGCAATGTCAGTGCGCGTTTTTTTTTTTTAAATGATATAACTTGTCTTTGAGTCATACAAAACATGAAACATACCTGAGTAGTGCTTGGAACACGTTTGAGAATACGGGACAATGTTACTGTGTCTCTTACCAAGTTATTAATGATATACATTTATTACCTGTATAATACTGTACTTTGGCAAAGGAATAGGTACTTATTATGTGTACTTGTTGTTATTCATATTTGTTTTTCTTTAATAAAATATCATTAAATAAACGATAGTGGATGGTATTACTGTACTGTATGCTGTGTTTATTATTTACATTTATATCAGTGAAGTCGGTCATTGATTTTATGTCCTAAATGTTAAATTTAATTACCTTATTACGACATTAATTAAAATAGAATAGGTAGATAAACAATAGTAAGTCTGTAGAATATGTTTGAATTGAAGTAATTGGGAATGGATCAAGTTATATTAGGTTCGTCTTATTTTTGTGCTGTTTCACTATTGTGTATTCGTTAAAGCATCTACCATTACAAAACTACAATAGCAAAACTAACACCGATTTCAATTCCAGGACCACGCGACGCGTTCCGAGGGCGTGGGTCTGGCGCGCGAGCTCGACTACAAGGCGGCCGCGTCGTGGGTCGGACACCCCTACTTCGACGTGATTGACAACAGCACCGACTTCGACAACAAGATGAACCGTCTCATCGCGTGCGTGTGCCAGAAGATCGGCATCGACACCGGCGACCGTCTGAACGTGAACAGCAGCAAGAGGAAGTTCCTGGTGAAGGGGCCGCTGCCGAGCGACGCGGAGTTCCCGCCGTTCCAGGACTTTGACGTGGTGCACAACTACCTGCAGTCGGAGCAGAGCCGGGCGCAGGCGCGGCTGCGCAAGCGCGGCCAGAAGGGGCACTGGGCCTACGTGCACACGGTGCGGCGGTTCCTGCCTCAGCGGCGCTCGCTGGAGGTGCGCACGCAGCTGTCGCACCGCGACTACCTCAACCTGCTGCCGCAGCGCGACGACGCGCACTTCACCATCTTCAAGCGCCGCCGCTGCTTCATATACAACAACCAGTACTACCAGCTCGACATCTACCGCCAGCCCACGCATCCCAGGTCGGTCATTACACGGATACTCACGTTTTTAACTACTTTTATTACAACAGGAAGAAACATACATTATTTTGAAGCAAATCTATTAGGACCCTAGATTAACGCAAAAAATGATACCCCCATTATCCAAACCAATGTGACTGTTAGAACCACGATCTGCAACGGCGTCCAGAATAGATAAGGGCTGTGACGATAGTGTGTGCGCGTGGAATACTAGATCTTAACAACTGAGAGATGCACAAAAAAAATGACAATATTTTTTAAAACTAAACTTATGCTTTTTTCTTGATACCAGATGTCGCGGCTTGATACTCCTGGAGACGTACAGCGCGGGATCACTGACGTCACTTCCGGCCTTCCTCACCATAGAGAAAGAGGTGACTGGAGACCACCAGTACTCTATGTTTAACCTCTCCCTCAAGGAGGATTGGAAGACCTCCAAAAAATATTACTCGGGATCTGGTCAAGGTGAGCTTTTCCTTTTTGTCTTCTTTATTGTTGAAAAAGGATCATTATTTTGATGAACATATTTTTTTTTATAAAGTCACGTCCAGTAACCTAACACCTTACCCCCTAACCTGGCACTTTAAAATTTATACAAACTTCTTCATTCAGTTAAGTCATGTGTTAATCAAAATAATCGATCCTTGGTTGCATGTCGTGTGTTTATACTTATTTATTTTACTATCTGTACACTGGCGTATTCTGTGTTGAGTCTAGTAGCATTATTATTATTATTATTTGTGTGAAGTCCTAGTTAGCATCGCTCCCTGTCTCGTAGCGGTTATGTTTAGTCGTGCATCATCCTAGTTACTCAGTAGCGCACCGATTATTCAAAACGATGCGTCATTTTCAGATACCAAATCTGCAAAACTGGATCATACGTGCAGTAACACTAATACCTGTGCAACTGACGACAATATAGAATAATATATATATATATATAAACTAGATAAAATCATAACATTTAGAGCAGACATTAGAAAACTACGTGACTAACACGTTTACGCCAGTGTATTTGTACGTACGTGTTTAGAGCGGTGAGGTTAATGTTACGTTTTGTCAATCAGGACAAGCCAATGGGCATGGCACAGACAAACAACATGGCCACTGCAATGGAAAGATCAATGGCGAAGTGAATGGCCACGGCAAGATCACGAATGGTCATGCTGAGGAACATAACGGCCACGCCAAAACTAACGGCCTCAGTAATGGTCACGGCCATACTAATGGCCACGGGCTTACCAACGGCCACGGGCATATTAATGGCCACACTAACGGCTGTCACAGCAACGGACACAGCAGCCCTGACCGGCCGTCAACTGCTCAGGAACACTCTCCGGATCTCTCGTCACCAAAGATTCATAAGAAAGTCGCCATCAAAACATAGAAAAAAAAACGATATGTTTGAATGTAATGTGAATCTTATACTATAACAATTTTTATATAAGGTAGTTTTAATTTATTACTATCAATTTACACCTATTTGTGATTGATGTATTTTCTGTATATTTTCTCATCATCGTTGTGTACAAAATTAGGTATTCATATCACACTAATTGACTGCCAAAATTGTATGCGGCTGGCGCACCTTCCCGGAGGTATCACTTCACACGCTTAGTTGACAGATTGGGGTGTGTACGACAAGCTCATGACCTTTGCCTAGAGCACTCATTAAGCAAAGCATTTATAACACCAAAAACAAAAATACTATTTTTATAATCATTGAATATAAATATATTTATAAATTACTGTAATATTCTTACCAAAAGAAAGTTGCTAAATTATTTTCTGTGCCTTACATGGATCCAACTGCGGACAATTGTATATTTTATATTTGCAAACAATTTATACCTATTTTTATTTTAAAAACCTAAACGAATTCAATGTTTTACCAACAGTACTTAAATATAACTGCAATATCTAAGTATTACTTGCTGATTTGTAGACTATTTTGTTCTCGTTTTAAACTTAGTGTTAAGTTCGTTGTATTAAGCATTTTGAACACAATGATGTTTGTTTTATATATTATGAAATTTCTTAATGAATTGTTGGATATCACCTCGTTATTCTATATCAATTGGAAACTATTTTATTGCAGTCTTTTTTATCGTATATTGTATAATATATAGATGTTCTTGACATGTTTTAAAATCTCGATGTTGTATTGCGGAAATAGTAGTATGTTGTATTGTAACTATCTTTAGGGGCCAACATTAATATTTTTTGTTTATATATATAGAAATGAATTGCTGTTTGTTAGTCTCACTAAAACTCGAGAACGGCTAGACTGGACCGATTTAGCTAATTTTGCTATTGAATTCTTTGTGTTAGTCCAGAGAAGATTTGAAATGTAAATTAACATGAGTTTTATCTCATCAGCTGTATTTCTTCCGATACACGAGGTACAAAGGCGACAAAACAAATGGTTGCCGGGACAGCTAGTATGCGATATAAATAATAACTACTTACAAAAATGAAAATATAAACCACTTAATGATGAAATTTGGTTCCTGTGGCCTTTAAAGTTACGTTATTGTAAAATTGTCGAATATAAAACTTAAGATATGGGAACTATTTTGTGTTAAGATTAATTATATTTTAGTGTATAGGACGTTACATGGTCCTTAAAATGTAATGAGTGATGGAGACATAAATGAAAGTCTTAACTACGTAAAAATGTGTAAAATTACAAAAGTATTTAAAGCAAATGTTTTATTAGTTTAATAAGTAACAGACTTAAACGGCTATGGATATTATGGCCCGTATTCTGATATAATAATAACCTTAAGTGTTGCTTGAACACAGTTTGTCTTTTACAAATAGCAGAGAGACAATTGTTACTTGAGCATAGATACCATACTTGGAAGTGAGTTTCAGAATACGGACTATAACACAACTTTATCGGGTAGTTAGCCAACAAGCAACTTGTGGACAGGCCCTTATTTGCTGTGAATTGCTCCGCTTGTGTACACCAAGCTGTATTGTTTTATATTGACTGCGCGACCTCTGGCAGCAGTCCATAGCTGCGTTAGATGGCTGTGCGAACGTAAGACGTGAGGGAATCACCAAGGCTTGGCAGACACACAAATGCTCTGCATTAATGTTAAAAAGCTTTTGGGATACAACAACTCTCTAAATTGCATGTCTTATTAATAGAACAATGATCTTGGAATAAAGAAATCATGCGTTCAAATTTTTGTCTTTTTTTGTGTACATAAATAAATAAGGCTCCGCGCAAACGAGCTTAGCTCATATGTTTTGTATAGACGCACCGCACACGTGTAACCGGTGGCGACCACTCAAAACATTGAAGTAGAAGGCTGTCACTGGTCACCAGTGGCTGTGGTCGGTCAGTGGCTCGTTTGGGCGGAGCCTTAACCTGTCAAATTTGTCTCGGGAAAACCTTATAAATAGGAAACTCCTTCATTCCTTTAATTTCCAGTAACGTTCCTTATTGTACCACTGGTGGTACGAGACGGTGGTATGAAGTGAAGGAAGGGGGAAATTTATGGAAATTAACCACTATGCATAAATATTTTTCTTTTGCTGAACTGTTAGGTTATGGGGCACAAGGTACCTACAAAAATGGTGGGGAAAGTGATTCAATATGCATCACACAGTAGGAACTTTTTATTGGTCTGGGGGACGTCGATACCTTTTTTATCATTGGGAAATCCGTTATGGATTTATGTGGGACTCGCACCCACTAAAACCCTACGGTCACCCGGTACGTTATTCCGGAACGATCTGAACCACTATATCCAAAGAGGTGACATCGACACTTGCTATAAAATAGACTATGTAAGTTCTCTATATGGTAGGTACCTATCCAGAGTAGTACAAAGATTTTGATTTTCATTAATATAATATACTAGCAAACCCGGCGAACTCCGTTTCGCCACCAGATGGGTTCGTTTCGTTCACCCGCTTTTCTGTTGAATTTTTTCCTGAATTTTCTTTGCCATAAACCACACGGAGCCCGAGACTTTTCCAACGAATGCAAAACCGTGGAAATCGGTTCGTGCGTTCTGGAGTTAAAGCGTCAGGGAGGAAAACCCGACTTATTTTTATATAGTAGA
>SJJU01022391.1:0-10416 GCA_012932125.1 Conopomorpha cramerella | reverse complement strand
CGACTCTTACTGACATCTACTGCCGAGTAGTAATACTATGCTATACGTAGGATGGTGCGGGGGACGTTTTTCCAAAAAACTAGGTTTACAAAAAAATAATAATAATCGAGCGAAGCTCGATCGTCCAGGTACTATGACTTAATATGACATGCATAATCTAACACTCCACACCCCTAGAAGCAGACGAGCCGTCAAGCTCAGCAATAATGGCGGTGCTGTCATCGGAAGACGGGCCCCGAGTGGTGCGAGCCCCGCCCGTGGGCCCGGACGAGGCTAAGGCAGTGTTGAGCGCAAGTGCTGCCACCTACTGCAAGACCGGAGCCCCTCCGCCGCCGCCTGACGCTGAAGTTGCTGTCACCAAGTGTACACTGCCTTTGTATGCTAAAGTAAGTGAAGTTTAACATTATGTACACACATCAAAAGTGTCTAGGGATCAAGAACATATTTAGCTCTAAAAATATCTAATTTCAATCAAATCTAATCTTCTGGATTGGTCTCCTACCTAATTCTCCATGGCTGTATCAATGACTTATCACCACATTTCGAATGAATTCAGTTTTTGTAAAATATATTCTTGATTGCAATCTTCTAAAATGTTTTTGAACCCTTTGAGACACTTTTGATGTGTGTATACACCTTGTTGTTTGATATCATGACTTCGAGTTCCACGAAATAAATTGTTGACTGAAGAGAATAGAAAAATATTTATTTATATGTTTAGGACAGCCAACAAGACACAATATAATAAACAAAACCATCTATGGGATGGTAATCCTCATTTATTTAGTACAATCAAATTATTGTAAACAGATTCACACAATACATTCATTTCTAAATGGATTTATTTATTGAACAATATTAAGATAAAAATTGAAGCAGAATGCTGTCCGCCACAGGCTTCGTCAATATGCTTAAAATACGTGGTGGGTACAAATAAATATCCACATATAATATAAACAAAATATAGTGAATTGACACAAGATAACATGCAGTCCTAATTACAGACTACCACAGCATGCATATTATACAGTACAAAGAGTGGACTCAGAGATACAATAAAGCAAAAAAAAAGCACTACAGTAGGAACACTACAATAACTAAATGAATTAAATTATAAAAAAAACTAGCTGTACCGTGCGCTGTTACTCGCTATTTTAGTTCCCGTGGGAATTTCGTGGTAAAATGTAGCCTATGTTACTTGAGGCCAATGTAGTTTTCGAATGGTGAAAAAAATTAAAAAAACCGTCCAGTAGTTTTTGAACCTGAATAGGTTCAAAAACTACTTAAAAACAAACAAACAAAGGTTTCCTCTTTATAATATTAGTATAGACAAAGTGAATTACAAAAACGTAAAGCGATTTATTGGCGACATAGTAAACTACTACTACTACTTTTCGTATAAATGGACATAGACAAATTAGGCGACGAGGTCACCACCAGCCGCGCCCTACCTGTCCCTCGTGAGGTCTCGAACTTGCGGGCTTTTCAACACACATTTTCTTCTTACAAATAACCTTTATCCATCCCTGTTTTGCTGCTAACTCTCCCCAATCTGGGACAATGACGAACACACCACAGAAACTTAGCATCGAGTCCTTGTTGCGTCTTCAGGCTACGTGAATTCTTCGTATAAAGTCTATTTTTTAATTCAACGGACCAATTTGACAGTATGATACTTTATTCCTATGTAAATTAAACTGAAAATAGACTACAAACAGTTAAAAGATCTTCATCTCGTAAAATATACTCTAACTTGATTGTAGCAGAGTACAAAATTGTGTGAATGGGAACTGTCAAATTAGTCCGTCGAATGAAAGCGTAGACTATAGTATGCCAGCGTTTAGCAAACTCAGTTGAAACGTTCAAATCATAAAAAATGTGATTATCATAATTAGTTTATGCTCATAGTTGTATGTATTATATTGGTATATAATGCTAGTTTATATAATATGTATAAGGTTTATGTTACTATGTATTAGTATTGATTTATAATATTTGGTATATATTTATTACAAGGTTTAGGTATGATTAGGTATATATATGTATTATATATGATAATACATGTGTGTATATGTATAACTATACGTATATATACTATGTATTTTTATTATTGACGTTATCGATCAGATAGCAACACTTGCCAGCCCCATTACTCTATCTGTTAAGCTCCTGTAATCTTTAAACCTGGAAGAAATCGCTATGAGCGATAGGGTCGCCTTTTGCAATTTTTCCACTGTATTGTTTTTTACATTCGTAATGTACCGTGTGCAATAAAGAGTATATTCATTCATTCATTCATCAAAATGTATTAATTTCCAGGTGCTAGCATGGCAAATATCCCTATCGACGGAAACCTTCGCAGAGCAGAGTGATAGCACCCCGCCCGAGCTGAAGGTGTGCGACGACCTGGAGTCACAGCTCGCGCAGCTCTTCCTCGCTACTGAGCAGGCCTTGGGGGCTGACAAGGTATGTTGACTACTTCACAGAAATCCCGCCCGTCGAGCTGATAATAATAAAACTTGTATTGAATCTGTGTTTCCTGCGCAGTATAGTCTGAAGGTCTTCAAGTCACTGGGGCGAATAGGTATCTACTGAACAAGTGTGCTCCATCGTAGACCACATCGCTGCTTAACATCAGGCAGGATGGTGGTCAAACGCTTGTTCACAGTGATTAAAAAAAACTTAAATTGAGTGTCAACTAAATTGTTTGTTATCCCTGAACACATACAACGATAAACAAATATAAAAAGCATAGGGACTTACTATGTGTAAATGCAACCCGATAAATAGTCTTATAAAAGTTGTAGAATTGACTGAAAGGACAAGTTTTATACTGGGAATATTTATAAATTTATCAACTTCCCGAAAACCGCCCTTCCCTCATAGGAATATCATTAAACATTAAGGTTCATTGTTCACTTATCACAACATACCAACTCTACCTTATTGATGTTTTAGTGACACAGGAACTGTCATCGAAACTGATAGACCATTTTCTTGGCCGACCGTACTTGAACCCTAGACACTTTTGATGTACATACATACATACATACACTTCACGCCTTTCTCCCAGAGGGGTAGGCAGAGACTACAGATCTCCATTTGTCACGATCCTGACATACCCCTTTCGCTTCATCTACATTCATACATCTTTCCATACATGACCTTCGGTTTCGAGTACTTTTCACGCCACCTTCGGCCAGGACATCAACAATCTGGTCTGTATATGTCCTTCTGGGGCGACCTCTACTCACTCGGCCCATTACATCACCCATATAAATCTCTTACGTCAATCGCATTTCAGCCATTCTCTCTATATGCCCAAACCACCGAAGCATGCCCTTTTCAATCTTGGTCACTACGTCTTCCTTCAAACAGCAACTTTCCTTATCCTGTTCCTTACACTTTTGATGTGTGTAGTTTAAAAAGCAACATTTCCTTCAGGTGCAAGCTTGCCTGTCCCTGCTGACGGCGGCGCGGCGCGGCCTCGACGACGGCGAGATGATCGACCTCCTGGCGCACGACGAGCTCTTCCAGAGCGAGGAGACTTACTGTGAGTCGCTGTCAATCAATCTGTCAATATCTCAACAATAAAACCCGTGTTCTGAAACTCACGTCAAGCACAGATACATCTGCTTTGAGTCTACCACTTTGAGGTCGAAACTAGTATGAATGTCATGATATATTAAGGTTTATTTTTCACTTGTCGCAATATAAGAACTCTATTGATAGTTTAGTGCTACAGGAATTGTCATTATTTTTTATTTTTTTATTTGGATTCACAAACAACAATACAACTGAATAAAACTTAGAAAAACTATAAAATAAATAACAATTTGAGTATATGTATTGTCAACACCATGAACCGATAATTACATAAACTGTTTCAAAATATATATTAAAACAAAACAGGCGACAATTAAAGGCAGGAACAAAAATTTTGAGCAAAGATACGACAGTAACTAATAAACGTACATATATAACACATAATATACATACATATATTAATACCTATCGATATATATGTAGGAAAGAAAGAAAGAACATTTATTAACAACAGTAGAAACACACAAAAAAAACAAAACATAGTAAACAAAATATGTAAGTGTTTAATGTGCTTCTGCCGAAGTCAAATGGCATCTGGCTCAGCATATGCTGGGGCTCGCGCCCGCAGCGCTGATTTTCAGCCAGTGCCAGGAGCAACGCACGTCAGGTCAAAAATGCCGCCATCAAACACAGCCAATAAAGAACATACTTATATAATTCATATATGTATATATATATTTTAGGACACTACACTTACTTGAAAGTTACATATTATAAGCACATATAGATACATAACTAAAATAAAATATAACATACCATATAATACACATACCACTTAACATTGATAGACAAATTTCTTGGCTGACCTTACACGTTCAGCCATCACTGAAACCACCAGACTCCGGAAAGTCATTCCACAATATAAATACTATTAGGTTTGAACAGGTAGGTAGGCTATATGTTGCACTCATACAAAAGGGGCCTAATAATTTTAAATTCAGAGCCAGTTCCAAATTTATTTATTAGGACCACCAACAGTTACACACCTAAACTTAAATTTACTTAACATATTATGCACATTTAGATCAGGGTATGCGAGCAATTACAGGTAGCCACAGTATGCAAGTTAAAGTTATTTACAATAAGTAAATACTAAAACTAGGTTAAGTAACGACTTCAAGAGTAAACCTTAAGTGCAACAAGTGATTAACAAAGTGTGACAAAATAATATGTAGGTAGTTCAAGTGTTAACAATGTAGCGAATCTTTAGCTTATACAGTGCAGATCTAAAACTTCCCAGCGAACAATGAAACATATCAATATGAGGAGAAGTGCGTATAAGATTATTGTGTTCCAGGCACATTCTAGCAATGACAGAGTTCGTTGCATAATTGGTTTTGTGGAAACCAGCAGCAAACGGACGAAACTTTACAATACAAGTTTTTCTCATGGGAACTGTATAACAGATTCTTTTAACTAAACAGGAACTGTTACAAATACCTTTGGCAACTGTGGTCCACTTAACTTACTATAACTTATATATACTCGCACTTTAGTTATCTACCTACTGCGCAGGAAACAGACTTTGGGCCAAGTCACACCACAATCCAAATAACCATCACAGAACACTATACCACAGGAAGAATTGCAACTCCATACAAAAAGGGGTAAATTTTTAAATTTGCATACAGCGCCATCTGTAGTTGTCTCAAAAAAATATTCTATCAAGTAGGTATGGGGACAAACTCTCTAAGAGAGTTGACCAGTCCCCCTAACACAGCGCTCCAAGAAATAAGTCACAAGACATATAACGCGCTGCGATTTGTTGAAAGTTGAAACTAGCTGAGTCGCACAAAGCGTGAACAAACAGCCAATCAACAGGCTTAGCACGCGCATCAAGAAACACAAGACATATAAGAAATACGCGCTCTTATTGGTTGTTATGTCACGCTTCGTGCGACTCAACTTGTTTCAGCAAATCGCAGCGCGTTAAATGTCTTGTCACTTCTTTCTCGCAGAGCTGTGCTAGGGGGGCAGAGCGCGTATTTGTTCTATGTCGTGTCTTTATTGACGCGCGTGTTAGGCCTGCAGGGCTGATAACCATTCCTTATCCACAGTACCATGGGCCCCAGCGGCGTTATTCTGGCCCCAACTGGCCGTGATACTGCAGCCGTGGCTCGTGTGCACGCCGTGCGGCACCGCCCACTGGCGGGACCCGGCCGTCGCGTCCGCGGCACGTGACAGGTATCTGGCCAATCAGGACAAAGCGCATCGCACCTTGGCTCAGTACTTTCAGGTGAGTTGTCAACAGATGGCGTTAGTTACGTTTTAACCCTTAATCAAACAAAGGGTATATATATTGCCACTTTACCAAACCAACACATACTTTGAGCCCTATTGTCTTCACTGGAATTATGTAAAGATTTCAGAGAAGTTATCACAGAATAATCACATAAGGTATGGAACACTATAGGACACATACCTATTGAAACAGTAAACAATAATTTCACATTGTACTTAAAAGCTAGGTTTCATGATAAACATCCCCCGGGTTTATGTTATGGAGTTGGTAATTAGAATAACAAACATCAATAGAGTCCAAAATCCTTTAGAAAAGCACCAAACCTTGTCTGATTAAGGGTTAAGTACTTGTTGGATGTGTCTGGGTGTTTTGTTTATATAAGTGTGTATTTAAAAGAAAAATAAATGTATTCAAGTAAGTATATTTTTGTTGTCTGAATTCCATAACACAAGTGCTTTAGCTACTTAACATGGGTGGAGGCAATGTGTGTGTTGTTGTGAAATATTTATTTATTATTATTTATTAAGACATTAGAAGGACATATAAAGACCAGATTGGTGAAGTCCTGACCGAAGGTGGCGTGAAAAGTACTCGAAACCGGAGGTCATGTATGAAAAGATGTATGAATGTAGATGGAGCGAAAGGGGTATGTCAGGATCGTGACAAATGGAGATCTGTAGTCTCTGCCTACCCCTCTGGGAGACAGGCGTGAAGTGTATGTACTTATGTATGTATGTATTATTTATTTATTTATTTAAGTGTGTTAAGTCGAAAAAAGTCTTATTTGTGTTGTAAGTTTGGTTAAGAGTTTGGATATAAAAATAAGAGAGAAAATTAAAACGTAAATGAAAATATGTTTATTCGTAAATAACAGTTACAAGTTCCAAGTTCAAAACAGTCAAAATGTCAAGACGGTTAATGCAGTTACTTTTAGCTACTGCTGTTTTTTTAAACACATATTTTCAATGAAACATTGTTTCAGGGTGATTGGTTTGAGGAGAACGATCCAAAAATGACCGGACGCCTGATATCACAGGACAACAAGTTTTCTGATGATTTGTAAGTATGATATTATGAAGAACGTATACTCGTAATATTGGTAATTTATTTCTTTCAATGGGGAATTTTCAGGGCTCCTGTTTCTCTTAGTTATGACAGATGGCTCTAGTTGGACAAATGTCAACGAAATTACTAACTAAATTCAAGCAGTCCATATTGAAGGCGACAGTATTTTTTTTTATTGTTTGTCTACATGTTACAATAGTGTCTGAAGTCTAAATAACTCGCCCAAATAATAAAAAACGCACTAAAATATAATTGACAGAAGTCCGCCTGGATATCTACTAGCGACATCTAGATAAGAAACTTTTGGAGTTTGAAAATTCCCCGTTCATGACATAAGAGATTTTTGCGCAATGAGTTCAAGCCGCCTGAACGATATATGTGATTAAAAAAACGTATTTCCTCTCATTCCAGTTACAACACGCGAAAGCTGGACGAGCTACCGTACCACCATTATCACTTGTCAAAATCGGACCAGAGCTCCTTCGCCAATCGGCCATACTTCACAGATCATACGTGGATACATGACAAGATCGCTGCCACAGACTGCACACACTTCCTCGAAGACATTGCGCTGATACACCTAGACCCTTTGCCCGAACACATAGAAATACTCAAAGATCTACTCGAAACACATTCGTACGCCCTCGATTACGACCATAGACAATTCTACGGACTTTTAAGAGTGACTCTAGAGAAGAGGCAAAGGAGCGGTGTTGATATTAAAACAGACGTGTGCAAGTCGTGGCTAGATGTCGCGTTCAATCCGCCGATACCTACTCTCGTGCCGTTGAACGCTGACTTTCATAATTTAATGGAGGAGAGTGAGAAGAGAGACGTGTTGGAAGAGACATCGGGTGTCAAATACTTTGACGCGATTGTCAAACTTGGGAAGGGGACGAGGTTCGTCGCGACTATATCCACTGAGAGGGAGGAAATATGCGTTTGGGACGCTCATAAGTGAGTATTTTCTAAACATTTAGGTCTTTACTTATTATATACAGACGGGCCCGTTGGTGTAGTGTAGCATGTCTGCCTCTATTCCGTAGGGTCGTGGGTTCGATTCCCACCGCTGACAGGTATTTAGGTGATGAGCTTTTAAGTACTTGTTGGATGTGTCTGGGTGTTTTATGTATATAAGTATGTATTGAAAAGAAAAAAATATTTAAGTAAGTAAGTATATTTTGTTGTCTGATTTCCATAACACAAATGCTTTAGCTACTTAACATGGGATGAAGGCAATGTTATGGTAATCCAAAAAGGTTATATTAGAAAATAGCCCACAATTACGGGCATAAGAATGGGGCTGAGGTTATTCTTTACCTGTTGTAAATAACGACTGAACGGGTGAGGGGGCTGTAATGCGCAAGATGGGGATTCCATAATACAGCGCCCAAGTGTCGGTATCGTGGTAACATTAAACATTTTTTTTTTAATTTTAACATTGACCGGCCACACAGCTGGTACCAAAGGTGTACTTGGCATATTACATGCTGTTTTGGAGGCGCTGACAATAACGCGCGAATGGTGACCGTGGGATTTTAGTGGGTGGAGTTCCACGCAGCCCCGCGGTATTTATGTATGTACCTAGTCAAACATAAACGTTTGAAGGATGAGTTCTGCGTCAGAAGATCTCTGTAGGTCCTGACTTGATGTTTGAAAACTTAAAAATGATCATGTTTTTTGTTAAGAGCTAGGCTGGTGGATGAAATCAAAGCCTGTAAAATAAAAAAAACACTGCAATCTCGGAGGGACTGCTCTTTAGGCATAATTAATACCCCCAGCCTAAACACGATTAGACTTGTCGCCCATGTAGCACTTTCAATCTGTATTTTTCCCTCCATAACGTAATGGAAAATGCTGTGTTTTTTAATCCAAACTATAATTTTTACTATGAAAATGACAGTTTGGATCGAAATATACGCAGTAAGGGACAGAAGATATTGTCCAGTACTGTTTTTCATAGCGTTGTCTCGTTTAAATCTGAACGTCAGATTTGGATTGCAAGTGTACTTAGTTGTGTTTCGTGAGATTGAATGCCGGCCGCATACATTCGGAATTTTCCGTACGGAATACAACAAATCAAGTAAAATCGTCTGTTAAACTTGAGTTCACAATAACAACAACCGTTGGAAGCTTAATTTTATACTTGAATCGCCACATTCCGTACGGAAAATTCCGTATGTATGTGCCCCGGCCTTAAATCACACGAAACACTTGCAATCCAAATTATTGACAATGTTCAATAATTCTAAGGATTTGATTGTTTATTTGATGTTTGTTTGTGCCTATTACTGTTTTGCATTTACTAGTTCTAGCAGTATTAATTGTGATGAAACTTTGAAATTTGATTATTAGATAATGTAACGCTATTTACCATGCTGTGACGACCTATAATTAAGGCAGCACATACACTTTTTTTTTTGTCGCCTATTTTATACATGTACTAGCTGTCCCGGCAAACATTTGTTTTGCCATAATAAGTTGCCTTTGTACCCCGTGTATTGGGAGAAATACAACTGGTAGATGCATAAAAAATAGATAGTAGCCGATTCTCAGACCTACTGAAAACGCATATAAAATTTGGTAAAAATCGGTAAAGCCGTTTCGGAGGAGTATGGCAACGAAAACTGTGACACGAGAATTTTATATATTAGATTGTGTATGTCCTTGTTGGTTGTCCTTTTAAAATAAAATAAAAAATAATAAAATAAATCTGACGTTCAGAATTAAACGAAACAACGCAACGAAAAACAGTACTGGACAATATCTTCCGTCCCTTACTGCGTAGGTATATTTCGATTCAAACTGTCATTTTCATAGTAAAAGTGACAGTGCCGCAGACCGCTAACCCCGAGTGTGCGTCCCCCCCCGGCAGGTGTCGCTGCGTGCGCGTGGTGCGCGGCGTGCCGCGGCCCGGCGCGCTGTGCGGCGTGCGCGGCGCGCGCGCGCTCGTGCTGTGCGGCCGCGAGCTACGCCTCTACGACCTGGACACGGTCAGTCACTCTCCCTCCACGAGCGACCCTCGCGCACACCACCATATCAACACATAGCATTAAACATAGTCGCCTCACGCTTCAGACCGCGGGACAGAACCGTATACATAGGGATATTATATCTTGACTTGATTTATTTATTTATTTAAATATACAAACATTACCATGACAGGGTTGACCTAATGCGGTAACATCGTAATAGTAGGTACCTACATTCAAAGTGCATTTTACAATCATACATTATAAATTACATTCACAGAATTATAAATTATAAAATAACATTAAAAATAATATCTACTATATAAAAATAAGTCGGGTTTTCCTCCCTGACGCTATAACTTCAGAACGGACGAACCGATTTCCACGGTTTTGCATTCGTTGGAAAGGTCTCGGGCTCCGTGAGGTTTATAGCAAAGAAAATTTAAGAAAATTTCAACAGAAAAGCGGGAAAACGAAACGAAGCCATCTGGTGGCGAAACGGAGTTCGCCGTGGCTAGTTAATAATAAAAA
>SJJU01022389.1:0-11410 GCA_012932125.1 Conopomorpha cramerella | reverse complement strand
TTGAGGACAAAATCACTGCCTTACAAGACGAACTGCTAACTTACAAAACTAAGCTTACTAACGAAACATATGACATATATGAATTTCAGCTTCACTACCTTACGAACAAATTAGACAAAATTCTACTCCAATTAAAATCGCTACAGCCAAACCGAGTAAAAAGAGCTTTCGATACTTTAGGATCAGTTATCAAGAGTATCACTGGAAATCTGGATTACACTGACGCAATAAGATTTAATCAAGCAATTGACAACTTCAGAAAATGATTAACTCCATTCGCCACTATCTTGGATCATAAGATCGCAGATTCGGAGCAACCTTCATTCCAGCCAGATCGAGTTTTTTTTTTAGCACGAAAACTTAAGTATTTCGTGATTTATCCCATTTAATTAATTCACGTTAGCCTCAGGGTACCAAAGATTGGATTGGACGCAATACACAAATTTTTGCAAGCTTTTATTGGAATCAAAATCCCTTTTGATAAAATTCAAACTCTTAGAATAAATTCCACTTTGCAATTAATAGTAAATAGTAACGCATATCAGGATACCAATTTGATAAAATATGCTAAATTAGCTCAGCTTCTAGAAATACTTAGTGAAAATATTGAGGACCTTGCAGAAGATTTAATTAACTTAGAAAATACTTTAGCTTTTATTCGGTCTTCAAAAACCCATCATTCTATGATTAATTTTGAAGTGCTAAAAAATATGGTTAAAAATATTAAACAAATGTATGAAAGAGATCAGATTATAAATTTAGAGTTTAGGGAATATTATGATATAATAGAACCTGGATATTATTATTCAGAGAATAGGATAGTTATAATTTTTAGATTTCCAATAGTTTCTAGAAATATTTTTAACTTATATAGGTTATCTGTAGTTCCCAACAATAACTCCCAAATCCTTATTCCTAATAGTCCTTACATAGCAACTAACGAGATGTCGTTTGTGTACATAGAGGCTGAATGCCCGAAGTATAATAAATGGTATCTGTGTGAAAAGAAGATCTCTCAGCAAATCCACAGCAAGCCTGACTGTGTACAAGAACTCATTTCATCTCAAACACTCCAGGATTCCTGCCACTTTACTCCTATAACATTGACAAAAGAAATAATGGAGAAACTTGAGGATCAGCACTACATCCTGATATTTCCGCATCAAACCAGAGTACAATCATCCTGCAAGAAAGGAGATGACTTCAACCTACTCCAAGGAAGCTACCTCGCAAGCATCCCAATTAACTGCTACCTGAAAACTGAAGAATTTACAATCATCAACGATAGTAATGAAATTAAAGGTCAGCCTTTAAAACTAATGAGAGTACCCTATAACCCAGGAAAACATATGGACACCGTAGCACCCCGCATCACCGTCAAGTCCATAAATCTTCAAAATCTACACAGCATCCAAGATAAGATGATGATGGAACCATCTCTACAGATCGACAGAGTGGAAAAGAACACGTTATACCATACCACAATACCTCTGTATTCAATCCTACTAGTGATTGCTATAATCTCAGCATATGCAGTCTCCCATTCCTACAGGAGTCGCAAATGGAAGAGAGAACAAGATCCTGATCCAGAAAAGCCTTCCACGTCGAATTACCAGGTATATGAAGATGTCAAGACAGAAACTAGAATAAAGAACGAACCCGGAATCAAAAGCATCCCGTCGACATTTTCACTTATACTGCAAAAATAGTCGACGAACTCAGAGGGGAGGTGTTACATAGCGCAACTGTACCTAGCCCGCTGACTCGACGCTGCCGCGAGTGTACGTGATTAGTGTAAAGTGCTGACTATGTGACATACTTTGAACGGAAGTGTTTTCTTTAGAATTATAATTAAAATTAAATGCATTCCATAATCTAGCATCGATTGGGACACTAGGCTAGTTAGTTATAAGTACTTTGTAATTTCAATTTCGAAATTAAATTAATAGTTAAGTAAATTTTTGGTTTTTTTTCGAACCTCCGGCCGCAGCCTTCGTAATTGGCGTGAAAGCGGAACAAACAAACAAACGAACAAACTCACTTTCCCATTTATAATATTAGTAAGATATAATTATTAGGCGTTTCAAATCAATTGCTACATATCAAATACCTGCATGAGAGCCATCTATATGTAGTATCTTGAATTCTTTGCTTACTAAAGTCGATACTCACTCAACTGAGAGTATTGTGAAGTTAGTGCACACAACCTACAGATGGCGATAAAGTCGTTATTCGTCAAAAAATTAAACATTCAAATATTTTATTATTATCTGGAATTTTGATATATCTAAATACTCTATCTATATAGACAGAGCAATTAACCAATCGTATCAAATATCACATACTTATTAGGCGTTTTAAATCAAAAACATATTAAATAAGCATGAGAGCCATCTGTCTGTAGTATCTTAAACTTCTTGATTACTAAAGTCGATACTCGACTGAGAGTAAAGAGAAGTTAGTGCACACAACCAACAGATGGCGGTAGCGTCGCCAACAGAGCAAAATGTCGCTATCGATATATCAAAACGGCTCTTTATAAAGCCGGCGCAGTTCAACAGAAAGAAGTCAATAAATTGTAACTTCAAAGACTGTTTATTACGCAACAACGAGCAATAACTTTAGGTTAAGTTCGTAGTTTGTAAGATAAATAGTTATTTGGGGATTACAGTCGAACTGTTATTAAACAATTTTTGTAGTCTCGACGCCCCGAAAGGGAGTTAGAGATGAAAAAACATTGACGTTGAGTAAAATAACAAAGTAAACGGTTTGGTGAACAATATTGATTTATATAGAGACGTTTTGATATATCGTAAGCGACGTTTTGCTTTGTTGGCGATTTTAGCGCCATCTGTTGTTTGCGTGGAATAACTTCTTTGGTGAGCTCAACTGAGTTCAAAACTAGGTACCCAACTGGGTGCCTAGTTTAGAAACTTAGAAGTTCAAACGTCCACAGATAGATGACTGTAATACAGATATTTGTGACGCAGCAATTTTAAATCTTTTTTGAAGTCGGTTCTGTTAAAATTTTACGCTCTAAGTGGGAATATTACAGTCCATTTTTGTCATTTGTTGAGACAGATGGCACCAGCTCAGTGAAACGATAGTTTTTTTTTATTGACTTATCATCATTGTGTCAGCCTACTGCATTACGTAACTACACAAACTCGTATTTCTTTCAATGCGTTTTTGCTTTAGATTCTCGTCATGTGGTATTTTAATGTAACGGTCTAATACCATAAAAAAATTGAAGCCCAAACATCTATTCAAGGAAAATCCCTTTATTTTGAATTTACACAGCAAATGGTAAATAAACAAGTGTAAAAAAATCCCTACTTGCAATACATCAAAAAGGTTGTCTTGAAAATGCAGCTCATTGGATTGAGCATACTGGCACTCAAAAATGGCTGCATTCCAATTAACTGTATGAGAGCCATCTATCTGTAGTTCCTTGAACTGCTTGGTAACTAAAGTCGTAGTGACTTTAGTTTGTAGTACTAGAGGAAGGTTTATATGTATAATACATGAATATAATAGTAGGGAAACACTGTTAATAATGTATATTGGTAAAACAACGTATGTCGGGTCAGCTAGTACTTTATAATATTTGGAAGGGATTTATGATTCGGAACTATCGGCGACTATGAGAGCCATCTATCTGTAGTTCCTTGAACTGCTTGGTAACTAAAGTCACTACTCAATGTCGCTGAACAAATAAGTTAACCTCGCAAACAACAGATGGCGTTAAAGTCGCCAATAAAGCAAAACGTCGCTATCGATATATCAAAACGCCTGTATATAAAGCTGGTCAAGGATATCACGAGTCAATAATTCGATAATGTCAACCTATTATTAGACTCTTTGTTAAGCAATGCGACGAGCAATAACTATTTTAGTTTTAGTTCGTAGTTTGTAAGATAAATAGTGTAATGTAGGTACGCCGGCTATCAGCTAGCCACGACTGACAATTTTTGTAGTCTCCACGCTCCAAAAGGGCGTAAGAGATGATAAAATAATAAATAAATAAATATTTTACAACAACACACTTTGTCTTCATCTCATGTGAAGTAGTTAAAGAAATTGTGTTATGGTATTTAGACAACGCAATATACTTACTTAAATACATTTTTTTTAATACATAAACATTAGACGGGCCCGTTGGTGTAGTGGTCAGCATGTGTGCCTCTGCTCCGTAGGGTCGTGGGTTCGATTACCACCGCAGACTTGTATTTAGGTGTTGAGATTTTAAGTACCTGTTGGATGTGTCTGGGTGTTTTATTTATATAAGTATGTATTTAAATGAAAAAAAAAATTGTATACATATATAAGTAAATATATCTCGTTGTCTGATCTCCATAACACAAGTGCTTTAGCTACTTAAAATGGGATGAAGGCAATGTATATGTTGTAAAATATTTATTACAGGCTGACTTCGGGGTCATGACCCGGAACAATATTTTCTTACTCAGCAAATCACAGCGATTTAATTGGTATACTTCTTTTCCTGAACCATGTATTTTTTTTTCGTTATGAATGTTTTGTTGTAAATCTATTTATATAAAATAAAGTCGTGTTAGTTACACCACTTATAACTTAAGAACGGCTGGACCGATTTGGCTGAAAATTGGTGGGGAGTTAGCTCAGAACCAGGAGACGGACATAGGGTACTTTTTATCCCGATCCTGTGGGACGGGTTGCTATATAGAGGGTGTTATAGTTTGTATGAAATACTGAAACTACGCGAATGAAATCGCGGGGAGTCCACTAGTATATATATATAAAACAAAGACGGGTTTGTTACAACACTTATAACTCAAGAACGATTCAACCGTTTAGACAGAAAATTGGTGGGGACGTAGCTTAGAACCAGGAGAACAACATAGGATGCTTTTTATCCCGTTCCTGTGGGACTTAGTGTAGTACCTATAGCTGTTATAGTTTGTATGACATACTGAATCTATGTGAATGAAATCGCGGGGACTCAACTAGTATTGGATAAAAACGAATCATTTAATCAAGTTTAAAATATCTCGGTGACAAAAACAACTATACTGGTGGAATAGCCATAGTTTTCTGTGTTGGAATATGTTGTCCAGTTTAAATTTAGTCCAAAAAAATCTGGATTTTTAAATAAAAACTTCGTTTTTGTGCCTAACGTTGTGTTGCTAAACAACACATTTACAAAATAAGTAATTTTTCTAGTTGATTTTTTTACTCCTTGTGTCCAAAATATTTTACGGAACCTCATTTATTTCTAAAATAAAATTTAGCCTATGTTACTCGTGGATAATGTAGCTTTCGAATGGCGACTGTTTTTAAAAGCTAAAAAACATTTGGTAATTTACAAGAATTCTCCCATAACAAATATTGTACCTATTTGTCAGTTCTATAACGTGTCTAAGACTATTGCTAGGGGTATTTTTACACGCAGTACAGACAGAGTAATTAACCGATTGTAGTATCATTTACATACATACATTCACGTCCTTAATCCCCTAAAGGGGGTGGACAGAGCCTTAGGATGAAAAGCACCCATCGGCCACGTTTAATATAAATAATGTCAGTAGGTCTTCAGTTACAAGTTGTTATCTCGTAGCCTGAATTAGCCCAAATCTCCATATCCCTTATTCTTTTTGCATCCCATGTCATATATTATTATACACTAGCTTCCCGCCCACGGCTTCGCCCGCGTGGACTTCGGTTATATTGCGGTATACAGGAATATTTTTGTTTTCCCTCGAGAATATCAATTTTTTCGAAATAAAAAGTACCCTATTATTCAAACCGAACTTCTAACTATACGTCTGCTAAATTTCAAAGCAATCGGTTCTGTAGTTACGGCGTGAAAGCGAAACAAACAAACAAACGAACAAACTCACTTTCCCATTTATAATATTAGTAAGGTATAATTATTAGGCGTTTCAAATCAATTGCTACATAGCAAATACCTGCATGAGAGCCATCTATATGTAGTACCTTGAATTCTTTGCTCACTAAAGTCGATACTCAATTGAGAGTATTGTGATGTTAGTGCACACAATCAACAGATGGCGATAAAGTTGTTATTCACCAAAAAATTAAATATTCAAATATTTTATTATTATCTGGAATTTTGATATATCTAAGTACTATCTAAAGTCCTTGAGATAAACCTACGGACACTTTTGACAATTAGAGTGTTGCAATGTTTAGGAAAATTAAAATAGGCATGGGGTATAAAATTCGGTCATATCGATAAACTTTTCCCGACTTATAGTAAATACGAAAAACCTTTGAATACAGGTCATTTTCACAAAGTAAAGACAATATAACCGACCGAAATAATCAGTGACGCGGGATGATAACTATCATGTGACATGACATAACATGTTAGCATAGTCGGCCTCTTTTCTTTATTTTTATTCTTTAATGTGTTATGATAAGTATTGGCATCTAATAGGTCAGAATGAAAAAAATATTACCTTTTTTTATTTTTCTATTCACTCCACAATCATATATTATCGATTATATCAATTAAATTTATCGATAGGTACAACACTGGGAATTTCCTGGCAACATTCTGTAAATTGAGTTGTCAAAAGTGTCCGCAGGTTTATCTCAAGGACTTTATATAGACATATCACTTAACCAATCGTAGCAAATACCACATACTTATTAGTAGTTTAAATCAATAGCTACATATGAAATACCTGCATGAGAGCCATCTGTCTGAAGTACCTTAAACTTCTTGTGTACTGCAGTCGATACTCACCTGAGAGTAGAGAGAAGTTAGTGCACACAATCAACAGATGGCGATAAAGTCGTTATTCATCAAAAAATTAAACATTCAAATATTTTATTATTATCTGGAATTTTGATATATCTAAGTACTCTATCTATATAGACAGAGCAGTTAACCAATCGTAGCATATATAATAATAATAAGAATTTAATAATAATAATAAGAATTTTATTTCCAAAACACATTTACATTGTACAGACTGAATAGGTTCCAGGTAGCTATACAGATAGTAGTAATAAATTAAATTAAAAGTGCTATACAAATGATATGAGTTCTCTACCTCCTAAAAAGGGCAGAGCCCTGTAGTCTAGGATAGGTAGTTTGCTCATCCCGAATTATTTGTCAAATAAATATACAATTTTAGTAAGTGCTTACCTAATTTGTTAGGTTTTAAGAAAGTACTTAGATAAAAACGGTTAATTATGCATGTTTGTGAGTGTATGTGCGTATGTGTATTTAAGTAGATGTAACTGTGTGTTAAGGTGTGTTGGTGAGTGTAAAATTATGTATGTTTGTGAGTGTATGTGCGGATGTGTAGGTATGTATTTAGATGTAACTGTGTATTAGGGTGTGTGGTGAGTGTGTGCATTTGAAAGTTATGAAATTAATATCCTTATCACCTAAAGAGTTGTGATAGTTTTTTTATTAACATAAAAGTTTCAAGATGTCCTCAGTTTCTTCATAGTTCTTAGTATGGAGCCAGTCCTCAGCTACTTTTTTGCATTAGCGTCTGTTAAGACAATAGATATTAAGGCTCTTGTTAATTTTGTTGTATAGGTACGGACCAAGAAAAGGAAAGAAATGATGGCTGAAACTGGTATTGAAGTGCTCTAGGTTGCTGACATAGGGTCGCCTACGTGAAGTTATGACATATCTGTCAAAAGGTGTAACTGTATGCTGAAGTAGGATTATGGAAGAAACGAAAAGTTGCCTGACTGTGAGGACATTAAATATCATAATTAACAAAATATTAAATATCATTTAATATCATATACTTATTAGGCGTTTTTTAAGGAAACGCGCACTGACATGATATTAAATGTTTAAAACGGGTATTATAGCGCGAAGATTAATCAAAGACAAGCATTCAGCCTACCTTCGTTGTTTGCCCGACGTTTCGACGCATGTAACTGTGTAATACACGTTTTAAACATTTCATATTATTAGGCGTTTTAAATCAAAAACATATGAAATACCTGCATGAGAGCCATCTGTCTGTAGTACCTTGAACTTCTTGTGTACTGCAGTCGATACTCACCTGAGAGTATCGTGACGTTAGTGCACACAAGCAACAGATGGCGGTAGCGTCGCCAACAGAGCAAGATGTCGCTATCGATATATCAAAACGGCTCTTTATAAAGCCGGCGCAGTTCAACAGAAGTCAATAAATTGTAACTTCAAAGACTGTTTATTACGCAACAACGAGCAATAACTGTAGGTTAAGTTCGTAGTTTGTAAGATAAATAGTTATTTGGGGATTACAGTCGAACTGTTATTAAACAATTTTTGTAGTCTCGACGCCCCGAAAGGGAGTTAGAGATGAGAAAACATTGACGGTGCGTCTGGCTGGACATTCAACCATAAAACTATTTCTTTACTAGATAGAGTGATTCTAGAGGAAGGTTTATGCAGAGTGTAAAATGACCCCGAGCCTTAGGCAGACATTAGACGATAATTATGTTTTGATCTCAGTTTTACCACAGTCATGATTGTGATTGACGGATTTCCTATCGTCTAATATAGTGAATGATGTTTGAATTAGTATTAATAGTCATTCCATAAATCATGATTGATGGAATTGAATGACGCTTGCATGAGCGTCTAATGTCTGCCTTAGAAACCTTGTTAGGTTCGTCAATATGAACAACTTTTACTATTGCCACGGATAAAATAATCTATGGCGACAATGCAAATGGGAAAAGCAAAAAAAAAATCATCTCCATACAAAATAGACGATTTTTTGCCTCCAGAGATGACATGCTTGATTTAAATTTAGACATTTATAAATTAATTCACTTCACGCCTTTAAACCCAAAGCGGTGTAGGCAGAGGCACTTGCCAAAGCAAATACCCACGGTTCACCAAGCGTATTTAACCCAACGTGACAGGGGGTGAGCCCATCGCCGTTATAGGGTTCACACACCTTGTGGTGTGCGGGTTCATCACGATGTTGTCCTTCACCGTACGAGCGTTGCGTTGCGTACATAGGATCTGAAAAAGAGTCCCATTGGTACACGTCCAGTAGCCGGACTCGAACCCGGGACCTCCCGGTTACAAGTCAAGGATCCGACCAACTGGACCGCAGACGCTCTTCATTTATATTACATACATTTATATTTAAAAAATGAATGTTCTTTCTTTTTATAATACGGGAAAATCATTTTAAAATCTGTTTTAGATACAGAGATTATTTACTACATCTGACTACTCAATACAAAATGGCGTCCGACAACTTAATTCTCAACTCCACCAACAGATGGCGGTAGAATCGGCAACGGCTTAGATGTCGCTATCGAATTATTAGTAGCAGGGTATAAAAAGGACTAAAATATTGTGAAAAATCATCGGAAAGCATCGCTCCCGTGGAGCTGGTAGTACGGTGTTTTCCGACCAGTGACTGGTGCCAGTGACTAGTTCATAATTGTCGTTTAAGATACAGAAATGTTGGACGTCGCTATTATTTTTGAAATGGCGTCCACTATACTGTGGACGTCGTAAAAGGTGAAACTTTACTTTATTTCTGACTAGGTGTTCCGGCAAACATTTGTTTCGCCATAGGAAGTCGCCTTTGTACCCCGTGTATTGGATGAAATCAAGACCAAAAATAGCCAAATCCGTCCAGTCGTTCTCTAGTTAAGTCTAGTTTTAGCCAGACTAACGAACAGAAATTCATTTTTATATACATACTAGCTGTCCCGGCAAACATTTGTTTTACCATAAAAAGTCGCTTTAGTACCCCGTGTATTGGAAGAAATACAACTTTTAAACCTTCCCTGGGCTTCCATCTATAATTTAAGACCAAAATAAGCCAAATAGGTCCAGCCGTTCTCGAGTTTTAGCGAGACTAACGAACAGCAATTCATTTTTATATATAAGAAGACTAGTTGAACCGGCACCTTTGTTCGGTTAAGGACAGATTAGGTTAAAGGCAGATTCTTCTTAAGACACAAATACACTTCACGCCTTTAATCCCAAAGAGGGGTAGGCAGAGGCACTCGCTAAAGCAAGTACCCACGGTTCACCGAGCGTATTTAACCCAACGTGACAGGGGGTGAGCCCATCGCCAAGATTAAGACAGATTCGGTTTAGGACAGCTACCGTAGTGGTGCACTAAGAAAGGAATTCCAGAATTTCCCACGGGAACGGAAATTGACGGGGATATACTTCTGTATGAAAAATCTGAACCGCTCAAGCTAGACGCTTGAAATTTGGGATGCAGGTACTACTAAACTACGTGAATGAAATCGCGGGGCGTCCACTAGTTATAAATATAAACTTTCCTCAATAAACACTATCTACTAAAGAAAACCGCATCAAAATCCATTCTTTAGTTTCAAAGAACTATGTATATAGGGACAGACAGCGAGCGGGAAGCCACTTTGTTTTATGCTATGTTCCAAGTAGTATTATTATTTTTCTTAGAGCTATCACACAAGTATGGAAAGTAATTTAACGTAAGCAAGGTTGTTGCTGTACGGATGGCATGGTCATCGTGGTCACGTTGGGTTAAATACGCGCGCGTGAACCGTGTTTGCTTAGCAAATGTCACTGCCTACCCCGAATTGGGATTAAAAGGCGTGAAGTGTATCTTTACTTTTACGGTACTTTTCATGCTTCAGCTAACATCCAAGACTGATTTACCAGAGACTTCGCATGTTCGAGAATCATGAACGCTTATTGATCTCTGAATGGCAATGCTACCCTGACCTGTTTCGCCAAAAGGATTCACCGAGCAGGCATGAATGAAAGAAAGAAATAACATTTATTGACCACAATAGAAACACATAAAACAAGACAAAATATAAAACAAAAAGCAAATTACGAACTAAAAGACAAATATGTGTAGCCCGTGCAATGTGCTTCTGCTGAAGTCAAATGGCATCTGGCTCAGTATATGCTGGGGCTCGCGCCTGCAGCGCTGATATTCAGCCAGTGCCAGAGAATGGGAACATGGATAGGGATACTCAACAACAGGTACAACTTGGAAGCATGGTTTTGTTCGCTGGGTGGTAACTAGCCGCGGCCGAAACCTCCCACGAAAGAAAGAAAAATGGCATTTCTTCAAACATTTTTATTAAAAAAAAGACACACATTTTTTAAAACACGCTCATCAAAATAGAGTACAACATATAAGCTAACATTCCATACAATAACGTTTTGAACACAATGTCCGCGTAGAACAACCTGAAACAGAAAAATTATCATTATCTTCTTATATATAAAAATGAATTGCTGTTCGTTAGTCTCGCTAAAACTCGAGAACGGCTGGGCAGATTTGGCTAAATTTGGTCTTGAATTATTCGCGGAGGTCCAGGGAAGGTTTAAAAGGTGTATTTCTGTTCTTTAAAAGGTGTAAAGGTGTATTACACGGGGTACAAAAGCGACTTCCTATGGCAAAACAAATGTTTG
>SJJU01022388.1:0-10651 GCA_012932125.1 Conopomorpha cramerella | reverse complement strand
TTCATTAAACATGACCTTGGTTTTATCTAAGTTCATCCGTAGGCCGATCCGTAGAGAAGAATCAGCTAGGTCATTCAGCATCAGTTGAAGGTCCTGCAGCGTTTCTGCGATGACGACGATGTCGTCTGCAAATCGCAAGTTAGAGATGTGTTCCCGAAAGTGTTAAGATTTTAACGTTGTTAACGAGCCGTGTGGTGACGGCCATTAGAATACCTACATACATGTGTCATCACCTCAGCCCAACATTTCCCGTCGTGGGGGTCGTAAGAGGCAACCGAGGGAACTCTCTAGAGGACGCAAAGCAGCGCTCTCTGTCAAACCACAACACCACTGCGATCAGCAACCCGCCTGCTAAGCGTGGCGATTATTGGATTTTCCCCGGAAATCATTGGGGGAGGCCCTCGCCCAGCAGTAGACATCATGTGGCTGATAATGATGTTGACTCTTAGATGTAGTGGCTAATGTAAGCAACGCGCGAGCGGATATCGTTAGGTTTTAGTTGGTGAGAGCCCCACAAAAACCCGCCGTTGTCCCCATCAGCGGCAGTTGGGTATACCTAACGGGTTTCCCCACGATAAAAAGAGATTTTAAACTCAATTTGAGAGCGGGTGAGCTTACCTATCGCTGTTTAAACCAGGAAGCACATATTTATATAAGTAGGTAGGTAATAAGAAGAAATAAAATAAAACAAATCGAATTCAATAAATTTAATTGGGACAAACTTTTTCCAAATTAATTAATTACAGTATACATATATTAAATAAATTTAACAGTTTTTAATGTTAAACTTTTATAGCTTTAGTCAATGTTTTTATTTATTTTTTAATGGTACAATACCTATAATAATAGAGTTTCTTATAAACTAGGATATTTATATCATTGGCAGGGACCAGCCTGCTTTTACTTACGTAGGTATAATCTATGAGAAAAGAAATTTCACATAAAATAGGTGATAATTTCGTAAGAATTAAATAACTGTATACAATGTAAAACAACACGAATATAGGTACGAATTTACCTACCTACTTTCACAAGTGTATCCTTTAATCAGACAAGGCTATGGATTTTGAACCCTATTAACACTGGAACTAGACTTCCAGCTTAGAAGGATATTTTCGAATCATTAAATGACATCTACCGACCGAGGCAGTAATCTGTATATTTTGTATGGAAACAAAAAAAAATCTCGGCTTTGTCGCCACAGTAAAGTTGTTCATATTGATAAGCCTTTTCGTTTCTAAGACAATTGCTCCGGGTCCTTTTACACGCAGTATAGACGCCATTGCATAGATATTTAAAAGGATTTTCGCCTACAATAAAATTATCTTTCGCAATTATTTGTCTGACATGTGGCGATTATCAGCACATCCGACAAAATCAATGCAGATCAGACCTATTTGTCGTAACTACTAACTTCATACTCTCATGTAGTTTCAAAAAATATTATTTCACAAACACGTAAGTGCATTTTTTATAAATTTAAAATTCTGTACACTATTGAATGGTATTCCTATCTTAATTAATTCTTTAAGCGGCAGAAAACATACAATATTTAATTTTAAATGTTATCGAGGGATGTTGCTGCTTGGATTAACACAGGAAGTGTCATCAAACGTTATTAGCTGAACAATAGCAATAAATGGATAGAATTAACTTCCGATCTTCCATCTTTAAAAATAGGTAACGCGTAAGTAAGTAGGTAGGTACAACTAGACCAGAAAAATAAAAATCTTCACTCTTCAATAATTCTTTATTATAATTGGACTTTTTACAATAACTAGGTAAGTTTTTTCACTACTGTTATTTCGTGGTATCCAGGACGATATTTAAATCAAGTAGATAATAGGATACCTACATAATAAATAAAGAATTATGATCGAGTGAAGGAATTTTCACATTTACTTCAACATTAATACATAATAGGTAGGTACATTACATTTAAGTAGGTAGGAAGGTATAGGGTAAATAGCAAAAGTGACTTACCTACATAAAATTATGGCAGCGAAAGTTACATATTTTTATTCAATAAAATCACAAGAAGACAACGATACTCAGTTCTTAATATATACCTTTTTAAAAAGACAATAGGGTAAACCGTGTAGATATTGCTTCAATATAAATAGGTAAGTGTTGACCATCAGCATTTGTTTCTTCAACGAAAACTAAACTTTTTCGATTGTTTAAATATTTTACAACAATATCTGTTACGGTCTACCCTACTTAAGTTTAACGTTAAGATTGCTTTGGTCGAGAAAAGCTCAGCTTTGTTTATTCTAGCTAAACACTCAAATGAATGTACGATTTACAGCGCTGACGTAATGTCGAGTTGTGAAATGACGTAACTGTCCACATACATACGTTTCAGTGAAAATGACATTTATTTTTGTTGTTTCCAGTTACGCCTTTTTTTACAGCGCCCTACGAGATATTACTTGTTTTACCTGAATAATGACTAAAGTACATCAATATTTGTGTGCAATGGTCATTTTATCAGCAAGGGAAATTCAGGAGTGTGACATTGGAAGCGTTAAATCTGCTGCTCCATAATATTTGTAAATATGGGTGCAATCAATGTTTATGACAGTAGTAACAGTACATTGTATAGGTAGATTTGTAAAAGTATTTATATTAACACTTTTTTATTTAGAAAATTGTGCAGGAGTATTTCTCAACATGTCAATTGCAAATACAGTTTGTAGAATTTACCTTATTGGTAGGTAAATAATATTATTTAATGGAAATAATTATACATAGTGTACGCTGTAAAAGTGCACTTATTGAAATTATTAATTAGAAAAAATAACATCAACATTAACAATACAATATCGTTCAGTAATATTTCGTCAATTGTCAAAAAAGCCTGGTACTGAAAAAATAATAATGAGTAGGTTAGTACTGGTTTTAGTAATATAACTTAACCTGCTCAATTATGTAACAAAATACACTTTTACAAGGGACACGCTGTATATTTGCATAATATACAGGTATTAACATTATAGCATATCTTTTATAACTATAAAAGTTTATTTACTATTTCATTTAGAATTTACAACGCTTTGCTGTACCCGTGTGCCTGATCGTACACATGGGTAGTATTTTAAAAGGTTAAAAAATATTATTTAACAAACATAAACCAAACACTTTATTGAATATCATTATTCACGTTCGATTGGTCCAAAATGTGAGTCGCGGAAATTGCTAATAATTAGATACACTTTTTTTTAAAAGAGAACAATTAAGTATTATCGTGATATGACGCAACTGAGTTAAGAAATATCAGTAGGTAAGTAAAGGGTACACTTAACAGGACCCTCCAATTCTACTTTGGATTAGATTGTTCTCTGAAATTATAACAATAATAGATAGAAATTGCACATGTTTTAACATCGTAACAGATCTTATATGAAACGGCGTATCTCTGTAATTATGTGTGCTCTAAGTAAAAGCTAACAGGGGAACAAAGTCTTATCTGTTCAGTTATGCCTTATAAATGGCATTTGTGCTCTTGTATACGTAATGCCAATCTAATACATGACGCTTCACTTGATTTATTAGACAAAGATTTTTAACTTAAGTTATTTTATTAAAATGTCGGAAGTGGCATGTCAAATGTTATCCAATAAATTGGCCTCAATAGGTGATTTTTGCTATAGATTGATTAGACTTGGGCCCCATAATGTTTAGTTCACTCATAATTAATTGTGCTCAGTGGCATTACGTAATTAAGTATGCCTTTCAAAATGAGAGTGAGTATACCTATGAAAATAATACAAAACATTGGATAAACAATGAGTTATTGATATTTCCACATAGAAAATCGACAAAGCAGTGGGTGATTTATTGTGAGCAGACTTTATATTCGGTTCTTATCGCCTTTGACTTCATTCCAAACGGTGAAAAGTGACAAACCACGCGTGATATTTTTAGGTCCTAAGATATGAATACAAGTAAATTGAGATGGCTGTTTCGCAAAATACATTTTTTTTAAATTCTACAAAGTATTATGACCAGTGATTGATAATATTGATGAACCAGCATCTTGCATACAATACTTATAAATATATGTTATAGTTTGGTGTAGGTACTTTTTGACTAGACGTAGAAGATAATTAAAGTTGGTGTTAAGTAGGGTCGTCTTTATTGCCCCATTTCTGATGTGATATATGCTAATAGTGTAGATTACTTTTTAGTTATGTTTAGTGAACATCATACATAGTCATACCATAAATACTACTTCGTTTTTTACCAAATGGGGCAAATGAGACGAAAAATACTGTAAGTACCTACCAGCCTGCATAATGTACCCCAAACATGAAAAAATGTCCTGAAATTTTGGTGTAAAGTTTAACCAATAACGAGACCAAACTCGTTGCGGAAACTACACGCTAGAATCGCTGCTTAATTTTCATTACGTCCGATCCTCAATTTGATACATTAATCGAGGTTCCATATCTTCATATTTGAGGTACATTAATTAATTTATTGAACTGACCGCTTATAGTCCACGTCACAATGCACAGTAATAGTTAAGTAGGTATGAGTATACCTACATATAGTAATTTGTTTCCAATTATCAACAATCTCTTACAATTATTTCATAAAGTGACCTCGGAAACATCACGACGAAAGGTTCAGACGAAGTCATTCGAGATTCGATAAAAAAAAACGCGACTTATTCGAGTTCATTGCTTGCAAATGTAGTTACTTACTGCGCTTAAATCTTTGAAACTATGCAACACATTTTGATGCGGTTATCTTTAGTAGATAGAGTGATTCGTGAACACTGTTAATTAATGTATGTTGCCAAAACAACGTTTTCCGGTAAATAAACACAGTATTTAGTAACATTTTTGCAGTCAGTTCAACTCAGTTAGCAAGTACCTACCCCAGTTGATATCTCTATGTTACAAAAGAAATACTTAATGTTTTGTGCGTTATAATTTGTGGACCACAAGGTAATAAAACAGTTAAGTATTTGTGTTTTGACACTGAAAATGTGAACCGATTTGTTGAAATCGACTCTTTATTGTTTCAGTAGTTTATCGTTAAGCACTTTCTAGAAAGTAAACCACGTATACCTGCACACTTTAAAATACTATATTATTAAAATATTTGTAAAAGTTTTTTCGCCTATGTAACCTGCATTTGTGACAGTATTGTAAATTATGACAATCTAACGTCGAAGCCTATCCTGCAGGCTTAGCATGCGCGTCAAGAAAGACACGACATAGAACATATATGCGCTCTGATTGGCTGCTATGTCACGCTTCGTGCGACTCAGCTCGTTTCAACAAATCGCAACGCGTAATATGTCTTGTCGTTTCTTTCTGGGAGCGGGGGCTGGCTCCCGTAGCAAGAGGTCTTACAGTAATGTCGTTATAGGGATAACATTGTCTCTATCAACAAGCGTTTGATCACCATCCTGCCTGATTAAGCAGCGATGTGGTCTACGATGGAGCAAACTTGTTCATTAGGTACCTATTCACCCGCGACTTGAAGACCTTCAGACTGTACTGCGCAGGATACCATGCGCGGCTACCAACATATAGAACCAAAATCAACAAATGGTCACATTTTCAGACCTATACGTAAAGTAAATAAGTATTTATGACAGATGTTTAAAATTCGCTTACAAACTATTAGCTCCCTTACTTATAAAAAAACAGTTAAGCACTGTTAATTTCAAGCAACGTCGCTGTCCCTCTCTAACGTTTGCCATTTCATAGGACAGCAATAGCGTTGAAATGAAACGATGCTTAACTAAATAAGGGAGTTTATTCACACGATAATCTTATATCTATACATCAACATTTACCAATAACGTTACATATTTCACTAAAATATGGTAGTAAGCGTAATAGATCAAAACATTAATGTTTTTTTTTTAAATTTATTTATTTAATAATAATTATTATGTATAGGTAATTTTAAAATATCTTTGTGGCAAATCTTAAGCCACTATGAAATTGCTTCATTTATGTCTTTATTTTGGGCAGTACATGAGTCGCACCAACACCATCGACTAGATATAACCTCATGGGGCCCATAACACTGTCTTAACAAAGAAAGTTTCACGTTGTCTTGACATTGTCAATATTATATTTAATTAACAACATCAGAGAATTGTTTTGATTGGTATTTTTGCATTTTTACGACTTACACATTGTGATAAAATGTTGATTATGTGTCAAAGTCAAAGTTATGTCACAAATTTCCCACAGTCAAATTCAAAATCAAAACTTTATTGCAACTAAGTGTACAATACAGGTGTAGGTTTTTGAAAATGCGCTTAAAACTTATTTACCCCGATTTAGGCGCTGCAATGAACACGTCAAACAGTATGTAAAATAATATAGGTAAATGACTTATGCACTGTTTCTTGTAGTTATTTGCGTTTTTTAACATTCAACATTAAAAACTAATTATGGAAACTTACCTCTTTTCCAACTTTAAGCCGTGTGGTGACGGCGAATATAATATAGTACATAATATGTCACCACATGAGCCCAACTATTTCCCGTCGTGGGGGTCGTAAGAGAGGACCGACGGAACTCTCCAGGGGAGCGCAGCAGCGCTCTCTGTGAGTTAACACACAACACCATTGCGATCGCCAACCCGCCTGCCAAGCGCGTTGGATATTGGCATTTACCCCAAAATATTTATGGAAATCATTGGAGGCCCTCGTCTAGCAGTGGATGTAATGTGGCTGATGATGATGAAACTTTCTAAGAGATTATGGATGTGATTTAGGGTCCTTAGTTGTGACAGTGGTAGCGCGACTTGGCTATCAAGTTGCCCCCTATATCTTATATAATTAGACAATAAAACATAGATACAGCTTGTCTAAAAATAAATATCATAAATGTACTGCGAAATACTAATATTTTTTACGTATTATTTTTACTTTTAAGTGTCCCGTGATCTGGTACATAAAATAATGAAAAAGGGCATATTTCTATGTAACGTACTCTTGTAAACATGCCATAATACATAGAAAATATAGTGGCTAAATCAACCACTTAAGACCTTTTAAAATTGCTAAAGTAAATGTCAGATTTTTTTAGTAATCGACCTTTCCGCACGTTTTTAGACAAACTGTAGCTACTGTTACATCGACGATTTGTAGGTACGTCGGTTGATACTTAATCATATTGCGTATTAATTGGCCTTTATATCTATAAATTACTCTCCAATAAAATATTGTACTTTAGATTTTTTTTTAAAGATAAATTTAACGTAAGTAAATAGGTACATAGATAAGTAATATTATTATTAAACATTATTATTATTGGAACCACGAGACGTTACTTGCATACTTTTTTCACAAACCATCTTAATAAATATTAATAAAAATCTCTTAGCTTTTTGTTTTCTTTTTCACATCCGACCTTTTCTTACTGTCATTTTTGACAGCTAGCTTATTTCTTTTTTTTTACAAATCAGCAGTTGTCAGATTCTTTGAGGTCGAATATTTTGCCGTCGTTCTCGGGGTTGCCGAATGTCTCTTCTTCCTCATCCTGTGTGACAGAGTCGGGGACAGCTCCCTCTAAGCGTAATGTGACTAGTTCCTTGTAGTTCTCTAGGGCTAGAACGATGTGAGAACCGCCGCCCAGAACTTCGTATGACGTCACTTTCTCGGGTGGCGTGTACACTGACGTCAGTTTACCTGTAATTAAATTCGGCAATATTGTAATAATTGTGTAAAAGCTTTACATTATAACTAAGGTTAGTTACCTTAGTATAAAGAAGTAATAATTTTAATGTCCTGTACAACATGAATGCAATAAATTAATAAGTCTTAGCCCATTTTAAACACCGATTACTGTAGGTTTGTAATATTCAATTTAGAGTAGATGCATTGATTAAGTAGTTACAAAAAAGAAAAAAAAGGAATAGTTTTTTCATACGATTTTTTTAACACAAATAAATTGTTTAAAATATATATACTTCACGCCTTTTAAAGCATGCCCAGCACTTGCTAAAGCAAATGCCTACAGTTCTCCAAGCGTATGTAACAAACCCAACGTGACAGCAGGGGGTGAGCCCAATACAAAGTTGTGACAAGAGGTGGGTGCACAATGCACATACCAGTGGCGAGGTTCCACAGACGCAGCGCGCGGTCGCGCGGCGCGTGCGAGAGCAGCGCGGGGCGCGCGCCGCGCCGCACGGAGCGCGCCGCACTAGCGTGCCCGCGCAGCACGTAGCGGCAGTTGCCTGCAAGCGGACCCAATACGAAACATACCGATTTTGTAATTTAAGTTTTGTATCTTTTATGTTAAGGTTCAATTTCATAAAATGACACATTTTGTTTTGTGTCACTTTTGTTCTAACTGTGCGATTTAGTGATTTTCATTGTCGGATGTGCTCAGTTACGACGTTTTTGTAATTTACCTCAGCGGATATGCACAGTTACGACATATCACTGAGTCTTTAGGTTATCCTCGAATATTTTTAAGTGAATCCGATATTGGCATTTTTAATTCCTTATTATGTTAAATGTGCCCGAAGAGTCCTTGTTCCGTACCATCTCATTTTGGGGATAATGGACGTGAAAACTGGACGTACTGGACTGTATGTATGTATAAACAATGTTGACGACCGGCACGAACTAATGGGCATGGCACCTGCATCTAGGACTCTCGGGTTCGATTTCCTCCGTCGACACGTACAAGGTCAAATTAAAAACTTTAGCGAAACTAGAGAAGGTTACTCAGAATATGATACCAAAAAAACTTTCCCTAAGGAAACTCTTTGTCAAAAGAGAAAGAAATACAATCGTACCGATCAGCTGATTGCCACTAGAACGAAGAGGTATTTTCTTTTCAGAGTGGAGTGACTTTCTCGGGCCTCGTCAAGTTTTTAACTTAACGTTGTACAAGTCATGGTGAGGTAAAGCATTTATTTTTATTGTTTGCGTTTTGTTTCATGCAAGTATAAAAATATCTGGCACCCACAATACAGTGTATCCTAGATTGGGGTCAGGTGACTGCAGTGACAAGGTAGGCAGTAATCCTCACCGATTGACACATATGTTGTCTAACTTGTCTTTACGAAACACAGGTACCTACTATCTACTCACCCACAAAACACAGAACCTTCGTTAGCCTATGTCGTGAGTACAACAAAAAAAGATATAGCATTTTTGTCTAGGTATATGGTGTACACGCCACTGAGTGACCGTGTGTGTAAATATCCAGAGGAAAAAAAACCAAGACGTATCAATAGTAAATTACTATTACTATTACGCAAGCTCAAAATATTGTAACACCCTTTCAGGGTTCATGTTTGATGCCTAATTGTTACCACATATATTTAAGATCCTATGTACAACATGAGTGCAATATATGAATAAATAAATACAATATCTCACCAGTAACCAGATCCCACACGAGTATAGTGTTATCAGCGAGTGCTGAGACGACGCAGCCGTCCTCGGAGCTGATGGTGAGCGCGGTGGTGTCGCTGCCGGGCTTCCACTTCTTGAAGAGCGTGCCCGACTGCAGGTCGTACACCACTATGAAGTTGGGCGACGGCTCGTCCAGCTCGCGGGCTACCACGCACACGTACGAGCCTGGAAGGTCACGTACCATCCGTTAGTTTGGAAACAAAACTTCATTTCGAAGCTAACAAGTTCGTGGTCAGACTCGAGATAGGATTTTTGGGTTTCAATACCAAAGCCAGCTATTAAATAGAGCTTCCAAATGGGACTGAGATAACATTAAATTGTATATAACAATTTGAAGTTAAGGAAAATCTAGTCAAATCTTTTGTCTAGCCCCTTATATGTTCTGCTGTGCAATTGTGTCTTCCTCTGTCCTCTCCTTTGGTTGGACAGTGTTTATGACATGCTCCATCATTTTTACACCTAATATCATCATAATCAGCCACATGACGTCCACTGGACGAGAGCCTCCTCCAATAATTTTCACGATAATTTGGGGGGAAATACCAATAATCACCACGCTTGGCAGGCGGGTTGGCGATCGCAGTGGTGTTGTGGTGTAACACACAGCGCTGCTGCTAGTACTCTGGAGAGATCCTTTGGTAATCTCGCCGTGAGCACAGACCTCCACGACGGGAAAAGTTGGGCTGTTATGGTGACACATGACGTCACCACTCGGCTAATATGTTGTGAATCAAATATTTACCTTCATGAGTAATGGCAGCTTTCGAAGTAACGAAATCATGGTGAGGTATCCTCAAGTCGTACAGGAGTTTCCTCGAGGTCAGTGACCAGACTAGCAGCGGGAACGGCTTCTGGGTTTCATCCCCACATACTAGTATCCTGAGGAATTAATGGGAACGACTGAAGTGTTGGTTTGGTCGCAAGGGGGACTTTAGGAGGTAAACAAATGGTTGTCTGTGAAGTCGGTTTACATACAGTACTTTAGCGTGACAACGTCAAATATTGCATACTACCTGGTGCTCGCGACTTCGTCACAATCTATATAAATAAAAATGAATCGCCGTTCGTTAGTCTGGATAAAACTCGAAAACGACTGGACCGATTTGGCTAATTTTGGTCTTGAATTATTCGTGCAAGTCCAGGAAAGTTTTAAAAGGTGTATTTCATTCCTATGGCAAAACAAAAGTTTGCCGGGACAGCTAGAATCTTTATAAATTGTAGCCTATGGGCCTTACTAATAATGGC
>SJJU01022382.1:0-11188 GCA_012932125.1 Conopomorpha cramerella | reverse complement strand
TGATCTCAGTTTTACCACAGTCATGATTGTGATTGACGGATTTCCTATCGTCTAATATAGTGAATGATGATTGAATTAGTAGTCATTCCATAAATCATGACTGACGGAATTGAATGACACTTGCATGAACGTCTAATGTCTGCCTTACGGTAAAGTCTAAAGACTTACAACCAGCGACTATTCTACTATTTTTTTTTTTCGAAAGAATCGAACAATTTTTTTTTAATGTTGTGTATAAATCTTAGTTTCAACTCTTATTTTACAGGTGAGCGACATCTTCCAATTCCACACGTTAGGCGCCTCACACACGGCCCATGCGGACGAACTGACGCCGATGTTCAACCGTCAGTCGTCGATCGGCGCGACGTCAATCACCCTGTCAATCCTGACCGCGCTCCGACTTTTGCTGCTTTTGTAAAAAAAAAAGAAAAAGAAGAAATGGCGGGAATCTTAGTGATTGAAATGCACTTTGTGTTTTTTTTTAAGTTTTCGGCCAGTAGATGAATGTGACTTTTATATAAATGTTTTGAAAGATTAAAAAGAAAACCGTATGTCATGGAAGTACTAAATATTTTGTTAAAACATTTGCTACAATATGTTTTTTTTTATATTATAGATCGTGAGCTTTGGGTGCGCTAGTATGTTTATTTATGTTTTATGGTGTGACATACACGAACAGAACTATAAGGATAGTCAGACCAAACACAGCTAGACTTGCAAGCTGAAAGTTCTTTTCCACCAACATTTATTAGATTGGGATCCAAAACATATAATATGCATTCAGATAGGGACAGGAAATGTTGTCCCTTACCTTATCACTCCTGCAGGTTTTTCATATTTCGTCGTTCCCTATTAAGAAAGTCAGATCTACAAAACGAAACATGTTCAGGAGTGAAGATAGAAGTTAGTTTTGGATATTAAAACTGAACTACTTGTGGTACGTACTTCAAATTTACAACAGCTTATAATCTTTGGTACCTTTACGTTATGTAATATACGTATAACTTTATAGATCTTAATATCGCCAATCTATCAGTGTATAAAAGTACATATTCCTAAAATTGCACTACCGACATTTTTAATTGGAACCATCGATTTGTTCTCTCGTTTTAGTCTAAACGACTTGTTTTGAATTGCAACTCTAGTTGTTTTTGGTCTGAGTAAGGATAACAAACTAGTTTTCAAATATCAGGACGACTGTTCATATAAAAAAAAACAGCTAAACAGCTACAATGGGTTCTTGTATCTAATTACAATGTGGAGTTTTATAATAAAAAAACAATTTGTCTAAAATTATGGAATGGGGAATTTTCAGGACCCTTGTTTCTCATAATTATGACAGATGGCCCTAGCTGTATTAGGGGGGATAAATGTCAACGAAATGACTAACTTCAAGCTGTCAGTATTGACGGTGACAGTATTTTTTTATTGTTTATTCACATGTTACAATAGTGTCTGAGGGTTAAATAACTTACCAGGTTAATAAGAAACCTACTAAAATATAACTGACAGAAGTCACCCTGGGCACCTACTAGCGACATCTAGATAAGACATTTTTGGACTTTGAAGTCTACGCATTGTAGCTACAAGCTACAACAACAATTTTGTAATTATTTACCCATTAGATTCTCCTAACTTTAACTCGCATACCTATTTTCCATTGTCGGGGTAATGAAGGTAAAAAATTGTCACTATGAACAAGCAGTTTGACCAAGCAGCGATATGGTCTACAATGGAGCACACTAACTTGTTCATTAGTTAAAATTATTTTATTTACCGTATAGTTTGTATTAATCAGAATATACCTAAACTACATTATGGTTACCTAAGTACCTACAGCCTTTAAAATTATTTGTATAAAATATTAAAAATAGACTTACTTACGTAAGTAGGTATATAAACTAAGATAACCGCATATATTATAGCTAAATAGTAGTATTATAAATAAATAAAATAACGAAATAGAAATTGCTGTTTAGATGTTACGCTTTTTAAAAGTACTTAAATGTTAGGGTTGTTCCGGTTATGCACGGGATAACACAGATATTTGGAAAAAACCGGACAGATCGCTTGGGCGGGTCCTGACGCAATTCCTCCGGGTACTCCCGGGACCCGCCCTGCGCGCGACACGGAGGTCATCGTGGGGGTTTAGTCGGTAAGAGTCCGACACTACCTCGTTCGCTGTCCCCATGGCGACGGCGGGGTGTCCATGAGGATTCCCCCACGTAAAAAAAAAAACGATATTTGTAAAAAGCGTAATCGCTTCAAATCTGTACCTACTTATCTTCCGACTATGAACCCTAGGAAGAATCCTATAAAGTGTATAACAGGAATAACCCAAATAATAATTAAAAAAACATTTCTAAAAGCAATAAAAAATTTCATATTTTTTATTTCAGTAGCATAAGAGATTTAGATAAATTTTCTTTTCACGTGTTTATAAAGAACTCAGTTACTATCTAGCAATTATGTACATCAAATCTCTTGGTAAAATACGCATTACTACTGCCATACCATGGCTATGCAAAATTGTGCAGCACGGCCTTTTTGTTATCGTGGGGAAATCCGTTATGGATACCCCACCGCTAACGGGGACAACGGCGGGGTTATTGGGACTAGTAATTTAAGTGCACGAGTCCCTATCCGTACGCTACAGCCCCCACGCCCTTTCAGTCGCCTCTTAGGACAGGCAAGGGATAACCTCAGACCTATTCTTATGCCCGGAACTGCTGGGCTCTCTTTCAACCTGTGATGAGTTGGTGAAACGAGTACTACAAAGTTTGTAAGTTAACCCATATACCCAGACAAATAACTACGCCTTATTTGATTTAGACTTTAATCATCGGGTCATAGAGTTCAAAATGGGGTGTCAACTTCTGTGACAACGTAATTAGAGTTTCTATTGAGAACTATAACATCAAGTACATACCTACTTATTTTACGTGTTTTTTTTTGATAAGAAAAACAAATAAAGAAATAATACAATCATAAGCTACACTTTGTGTGATTTTTTCGTAATAGAATTTTATTTTTAAAGGTCACAAATAACGCTGATTTAATTATGAGATAATTAACATTAAATATAGCAATAAACTGTGTTAGTGATAAACTTAGAACTGTAATAATAATAATAAAAATATTAGTATTTAAATTCATAATTTTATATTTATTGTCATTAAGGTGATGTTCACTATATTCCAAGTGCAATACTTAAAAATTACCAATTTTATTTTAATTTACTTTTTATTTTACGTGTATTTTTATTTTGTATAATTATACTTAATTAAGTAAAAACATAAGCAATATTATAGCACATCACTAGTTTATTATTGTCTAGTGAAAAAAAACCGTGAGATAATTATACCTACCTTAGAACCTTATAAACGTAGTACATACCTATTATATATTATTTAAATTATTAATTACAATTTATATAAATGATAATAATTATATTTTTGATTGATCATGACTTAAATCACTGCCTCTTCTAGATAATAGGGAAAATATCTTTTTTGAACCTCCCGAAAGTAAGTTTAAAGTTAAAAAGTAATTAAAATAGGCATTTATCTAGATAGAGTAGGGTTTCTTCTACGTTAGGCGGGCGGCAGACTATCAATCAGACGATCGGATGAAAAAATATTCTATGCCTGTTCGTTAATGATTGTTCGTCTGCGGCGCACCTTATAATAATGTAACCTTAAAATCTTGGAAATTTGTTCATGGAAATTGTGAAAACGCTGTAGTCTTGCCTTTCTCAGATGTACCTTGTAATAATTTAATGGAAAAAAAATCGTGTAAATTAGACATTAAATCCGTAAGTTTATTACAATACGCTGCTCTTTAATTCTGCCTAAAACGAGAGACAATACCATCTTGCCAATCCAGACCCCCGCCCTTTTTTATCGTGGGGAAATCCGTTATGGATACCCCACCGCTGGCGGAGGCAACGGCGGGGTTATGTGAGACTCGCACCCACTAAAACCCCACGGTGACCACTTAGCAAAGCGCATCAAGAAAAACACGACATAGAATAAATACGCGCTGTGATTGGCGGCTATGTCACACATCGTGCGACTCAGCTTGTTTCAACCAATCGCAGTGCCTGATAAAAAAAATACACTTCACGCCTTTTAATCCCAAGCGGGGTAGGCAGAGGCACTTGCTAAAGCAAATGCCCACGGTTCACCGAGCATATTTAACCCAACGTGACAGGGGGTGAGCCCATCGCCGTTATAGGGTTCACATACCTTGTTGTGTGCGGGTTTCATCACGATGTTGTCCTTCATCGTACGAGCGTTGCGTTGCGTACATAGGCTCTGAAAAAGAGTACCCTGTACACGTCCAGTAGCCGGACTCGAACCCGCGACCTCCAAGTCAAGTATCCGACCAACTGGACCACAGACGCTATATAGTTCGGAGATATTGAGCTTTAAAGTTGGATGCGCTACTGACCCGCCATACATGTGGATTGAGTCAGGCACATAAAAAATTGCTTGTAGTGAACTTTTTTGTGTACATGTTTTTTTATGTGATGAATATGTCTTATATAATATAATTATCCCCTTAAAATATCACCCTAGCTAACTCAATTTCGGGCAAAGTGTGGTTTGAGTTCTTTCTGTGTAACTATGTCTAATTTATTAGGAACAAAACAAAACACTGGCAAAGATACATTAAGTACGGTCGGCCAAGAAAATGGTCTATCAGTTTCGATGACACTTCCTGTGTCACTAAAACATCAATAAGGTAGATTTGGTATATTGTGCCAAGTGAACAATGAGCCTTAATGTTTAATGACATTCATACTAGTTTCAACCTTAGGGTGGTAGAGCAGATTCTTGGCCGATTGTACCTACCTCTAGTAGGTCTAGTTACAGCTTTCCAAGAGTGTGTGTGTGTGTGTGTTTTGAATGCGGGGGTGGGGATGAGTGTGAGTGCGTTTGTGTATGTTTGAAAAATAACAGTGTTCTTTTAAGGTTAGTGGTAATATAGATTATGTTTCATCGTAAAGTTATGACAGATGGCGCTAGCTGTATTAGGGGGATAAATGTCAACGAAATTACTAACTTCGAGCAGTCAGTATTGAAGGCGACAGGCGTTTTTTATTGTTCGTTTTGACACGGTACAAAAGTGTCTGAAGTTTTAATATCATGCCCATATAATGAAAAACGTACTCGACGTCATCCTGAATAACTATAAGCGACATCTAGATAATAAAATATTGGTGTTTTAAAATTGCCCTTGTTTTGAAAGCGTTCTTCCCAGTTATCCAGAGGTACATTTTTAATGTCAACGAAACAGGTAACCTGGAAGAAATCGCTTTCAGCGATAAGGTCGCCTTTTGTAACCTTACCATTGTCATTCATCATCATCATCATCATCATCAGCCCATACTTGTCCACTGCTGGACATAGGCCTCTCCAATTGCACGCCACTGTGATCTGTTTTCGTCTTCTCGCATCCAGCTTCTGCCAGCCATCTTGCGTATATCATCAGTCCACCTTGCCTGATGGCGTCCTACACTCCGTTTGCCGAGACGCGGTCTCCACTCGAGAACTCGTTTTCCCCAACCGTCATCGGTTCTACGGCTAATATGGCCGGCCCACTGCCACTTCAGCTTGCTAAAACGATGAGCTATGTCGATGACTTTGGGTCTCTGTCGGATCACTTCATTTCTGATTCGATCCTTCAGAGAAACGCCGAGCATAGCCCTTTCCATAGCACGCTGTGCGACTTTGAGCTTGTGGGTCAACCGTGCCGTCAGTGTCCACGTCTCAGCTCCGTATGTCATTACAGGTAGGACACACTAATTGAAGACTTTTGTCTTCAGGCACTGTGGGATCGCTGATGTTAAGACTCGACGTAACTTCCCAAATGCTGCCCAACCCAGCTGAATTCTTCTGTTTACCTCGTCCTTGAAGTTGTTTCTACCCAACTGCAATGTCTGCCCAAGGTATACGTATTTTTTAACAACTTCGAGAACGGTGCCGTGTACTGAAATCGGTTCCGGTAGAACATGTTCATTGAACATGACTTTGGTTTTATCCAAGTTCATCCGTAGGCCGATCCGTAGAGAAGAATCAGCTAGGTCATTCAGCATCAGTTGAAGGTCCTGCAGCGTTTCTGCCATGAGGACGATGTCGTCTGCAAATCGCAAGTGAGAGATGTGCTCGCCATTGATGTTGATGCCACGTCCTTTCCAATGCAGCGTCATGTTCAAGACGCATTCCAATCAATTCACAATCCTCCATTGCATTTGTGAACAATTTCGGGGAAATAACATCCCCTTGTCTCACTCCTCGATGCAATGGTATGGGACGTGTCTGCTGATTTTGTACTTTGACGGACATGGTGGCAGCCTCGTAGAGGCATCTTATCACTTGGATGTATCGCCAGTCAACTTGGCAACGCTGCAGAGACTCCAGAACGGACCAGATCTCAACCGAGTCAAAAGCCTTCTCATAGTCCACGAATGCTAGACACAGGGGCAGATTATATTCTTCAGTTTTTTCTATGATCTGCCGCACTGTGTGGATGTGGTCTATGGTGCCAAAACCGCTCCGAAATCCAGCCTGCTCCGGAGGTTGAAATTCGTCGAGTCTTCGCGCAAGACGGTTTGTGATCACTCTTGTGAACAGCTTGTAGACGTGGCTTAGAAGAGAAATGGGTCGATAGTTCTTCAACAGGGTTTGGTCTCCCTTTTTGAAGAACAGGACGACCACACTTCTACTCCACGCCTCCGGAGTTCTTCCTTCGAAGAGGACAGCGTTAAAAAGCTTATGGAGCTCCCTCAATATCGGTTTACCTCCAGCCTTTAATAGTTCTGTTGTAACGCCATCCTCTCCTGGAGCTTTTCCGTTTTTGAGCTGTCTAAGAGCGATCTCAATGTCGCCAGTACTGACTTCTGGCAGGTCTTCGGTGGAGTGGCGTGTCAATGTGGCTCTAGAGTCCCCATTTTCGGGATCAGGGCAAGATGCATGCGATGCGTATAACTGGCCATAGAAGTCTTCAACCTCCGAAAGGACCGACGGCTTCGAAGTGACGACTTCTCCACCTGCTGTGGTCAACTTCGCAAGGTGGCTTCTTCCAAGAGATTGTACGAACACTTTTGACCCCCGATTCTGCTCAATCGCTCTTCCTATTGAAAGAGTATTGTAGCATCGGAGGTCGCGCCGCACGTGCTTACTAATCTCCTGGTTTAGAGCCCGCCTTGCGGTCGAAGTGACGGGTGGATTCTCACGTCGTTCCTTCATGAGCCGTAAAGTCTCCTCGGAAAGCTTTGACTTCCTGCCCTTACGCTGCATTTCACAAAATCTCGTACCCTCTTCCCTGGGGACCCGAGTCACATTTTCGAGGTTCTTGTTCACGTCTGCTGTGGTTTCCACGGCAACGAATCGGTTCTCCAAACGTAGCTGGAAAGCTTCGGATCCCATTATAGTTTGGAGCATGGTTGGTTGGAGCCTGGCTTTCATCAGACGGACACGTTCAGCCTTAAAGTTGATATTCAGAGAGCCTCTGACTAGTCGATGATCGCTACCGGTATTAAACCTGTTGATCACAGAGACGTCTCTGAATATGTGCTTTTTGTTCGTCATGATGAAATCGATCTCAATTTTGGTCATAGTATCGCGGCTTTGCCAGGTCCACTTCCCTTGGGGCTTTTTCTTAAACCACGAGTTCATTAGAAATAGCCCCTCTCGTTCGAGGAAGTTTACTAGCATTTGCCCCCTATGATTCCTTGCTCCAAATCCATGGGATCCTACTGCCGATTCATTGCAATTCTGTACTCCCACTTTAGCGTTAAAATCCCCCATAACAACGCTGTAATGTGTCTTAGTAGTGGAGTGGAGGGCCTTCGATATATCATCGAACAGGCCCTCCACCTCATCGTCCGAATGTGTCGAGGTCGGTGCATACACTTGTACCACTTTCAGGCTATACCTCTCGGTAAGTTTTATGACAAGGTATGCTACCCTGTTTGACACACTAGACACTTCCACAACGTTGTTACACAGGGACTTATTCACAAGAAAACCAACGCCGCCTTGGGATTGTTGGTCTCCCTCGCGGAAGTACATTAGGTGGCCCGATTTGAGGGTAATGGTGTCCGCTCCCTCTCTTCGGACTTCGCTTAGCCCCAATATGTGCCACCTAATTTTCCCAAGTTCCACCTCGAGTTGGGCCAGATGCGAGTCAAGCCGTAGCGTGCGTCCGTTGTACGTCGCCAGGGTCAGTCGTTTGTGGTGGCCTCCCATAACCCGGAGATTCTTCGCACCCCCTGCTCCGCCGTAACCGTGGTCGCCATCGTGACCAGGAATAGCGGAGCCGCCGGGAACTGGGGGCTGTGGCCTTTTTGTGCTCATAGATTGGAGGTAAATGCCCATAATCGCCACGCTGGGCAGGCGGGTTGGCGATCGCAGTGGGGTTGTGGTTTAACTCACAGAGAGCGCTGCTGCGCGTCCTCTGGAGGGTTCCCTCGGTCGTCTCTTACGACCCCCATAGCGGGAAAAGTTTGGCTGGGGTGGTGACACATGTATTCTATTCGCCGTCACCACACGGCTAACCATTGTCATTATTGTCCTTATATGTAATATCTTAGTATACAATAAAGTGTTCATTCATTCATTCATTCATACATTATTTTGGAACTGGAGATTAGATAAGAGGTACTAATAACTACCTAATGTTTTAAAATAATGTTAGATTCACGATGTCCCTAAGGAGGTCGGCGTACTGAGTACCCGAAACCTGTGAGCATGTATGAGAGATGTGGAAGAGCCGAAAGACACTTGCCAGGATCGTGACAAGTGGAGGTCCGTGATCTCTGCCTACTACACTGGGACACAGGCGTGACGTAGGTATATGTATGTATGTACTGCGTGTGAAAGGACCCCGAGTAGTGGTCTCGGAAACGGTTTTTTGGTGCCCCACATTGTCGCCATAGTAAAAGTTGCTCATATTGATGAGCCTCACAACGTTTGTTATACATTTTTAGTAACTTCCATATAGTTTTTAACCCCCAACGCAAAAACAGAGGTTTTATAAGTTTGACGTGTATTAAAAAAAATACACAGCTTTCTGTGTATTTTTTTAATGAAACGCGCACAGACGTTACAATTCAATATTGTTAACCGGGTAACGTCGCGTAAAATAACAAAGGTAAGTTCGAGCTTGTTTTTGATTATATTTGCGCCTATACATACCTGTATGTCACTGATACAATAAAACTTTGGTTAAAAAACCTGGCTCATTTGTTTTGTTCTCAAGCGTACCTGTAGTCCCGATACAATTTATCTGACCCAAAGCTAAGACATCCTGTTACAATTAATGTACTAATCTTTATCTCTGTATAGTTATGAACTGTTCCGCAGTCCGTAACTATAAGCAAAACACCGCCATTCCTAATGGCTCGGTTCTAAATATCAAATATTATCACAGAAAATTTGTCAAGCTCTGAAAATAGTGTTTTACTCCGGGACGGTCATTGACTAGCGTGCCAAATACTGGCATTGCCTCACTCACACAATTCCTTATACAATAATTCCTTAACTGCTTTTAAATATACAATATGATTCGGAAATAACCTTTTGAGACCAAGTACACTAAACTTGTTTCTGTAGATCTTGCTGATTCCATTTCTGCAGGTGTCAGTACCCCCCGAAGGAATAAACAATACATTCAAGCCAACCTCTTCCAAAATAAAGCACAATCAGCTGGTTGAGTAAATAAGTTAACTATGGAGTTAGGTATTAAATTAATAAGTATCTACCAATGTTTCAAGTTTCAACGAGTTGTACATTTGTGTCACATATTGCCATGAAATTGTAGTGATTTAACTAAAACAGACTCTTCATTCAATTTTATTGCTTTTTACAAATGTAAATTAAATTATATATATTTCATAGAACCTAAACTAAGAAATACCAACAAGATAAAAAAAATATTATCTATCTATAGCGTCATCTGTTGACAACTTAAAACAATATATTGCTACTACTAACATAACGCCTTACGGGACATCTATTAAATATGATCTGTCTCAAGATGGCTAAAAATATTTTGATTTGTGCCATGCATGGATTTGAAGGATTTTTTTTGGGACTGACATCGATCGACGACATTTGCTTGGCTGTTCTGTGGTTTTTTCTCAGAAGAATTTATTTGATGAAAACTTTATGAAATTTGGCCAATTTATGTCTGTTTCAACTTCAAATTTACAAAGAATCGCAAATTAACATAGTTTGTGTTTGTATTGCAGTGTATGTCTTGAAACGGTACGTATGTTTTTTATCATTTTTTGTACCTCAAAATTCCGAACTTCGCTTTGTTTTTTTTATTTATTGTGATGCCTTGAAAACAAGATGAATTCCTTTTATACACGCTGTTAACTTTGTATTAAAACTTAATTTACTAGTTGTACATGTTACTTGTAAATATAGGGACAGTTAAAATGTAATTATACATTCCAAATATATGTAAAATCAGTGATAACGTAATATTTTTATTTACTTACCGATGTAAATTTATATAGACGGATTTACCGTCTTATGAAATTTTTAGACACACAAATAAAATAATAATAAAGCAATATTAGTAACTTACAAATTCTGGTACATTCATAATATCTAGATAAAACACTATGAAGAAAACTTAGGTAGGTACTACTAAACTTGGTAAGTAACCCCAAGCTATTAGGTTTTACGAATTACTGCAACTCTTTAATAGGAAATTATAAATAAATAATTTATAAGTACTTTGGTTAACAAACCTGGCTCATTTGTTTTGTTCTCAAGCGTACCTGTAGTCCCAGTACAATTTATCTGACCCAAAGCTAAGACATCCTGTTACAAGGAACGTACTAATATTTAGCTCTGTATAGTTACGAACTGTTCTGTTCTTAGCCGATATACTTCTTTTTTTTTAATAAGTTTGACATGCCTGTCTGTGGCATCGTAGCTCTCGAACTAATAAAGCTATTACAATAAAGTTTTTTTCTTTGAAAGCTGATTTGATCAAGCATGTTCTTAGCTATGTTTGATTGATACCGGTCCACAAAAAAGAAGGAGGTTCTCAATTTGTCTTTATTTTTTTTATGTTTGTTGTTGCCTCCAGAACTTTCGCCTGGGTGAACCGATTTGGGTGTTTTTTTTATTATATATTAGAAAGCTATTTGGTCCCATATAAATTT
>SJJU01022379.1:0-12616 GCA_012932125.1 Conopomorpha cramerella | reverse complement strand
ATCGTTATAAGTGTTATAACATACAGATATACAGTAGAATAACACAAAGATTGATGAACGTCATTTATGACTTTAAAACAAAAGTAATCGTCCCCGGTTCGAATTAATTTCTTTTACTGGCCAGAAGAACGGGGAAGAAACTGGCATCTTTTCAAATCGCCAAGGCTTACTGCTAAGTATACTTAACATAAATATGACTTAATACTAATTTAACAAATGCTTGATGGCCGGATACATCTCTGACTGGTGAACAGCTCAAGGGCACTAAATGATATTAACATTAAATAAAATAAAAGGGTGCCCCTGTGGGTTATGTAACTGAACCCCTCAGATCATGCAAGCAACCACCCAGCTCATTACCAACATTAGTAATGTGGTATGTTTAGTCTTAGACATCTTAATAATTATGTTTTACATCAATACGAGCTGACATGTTTGTCCATGCATTATCATCATGTAGGTAATCAACAACCCTGTACTATGCCTTACTAATTAACTGTTTCTTTACAATTGCCTTAAATTTTCTCTCAGACAACACATAATTACACGCCACACGTGTTTTCTACCACACACACCATCACCTTATTATAGGAGGCTGGAATATAACGCGCTACAGAATCATCGAATCCTAATGGCACTCACCACCAGTCCACTTTGGTCCTCCAAATAAGGGAATACAAGGGAATAATAGGTATTTTGATTCTCCGCCAAAAAGCATTATTGTAACATTACATTAATTAAGTAACATTATAACGGAAGCCGTTATGAATTATAACTCCAAATAATTGTAACTGCTTCAAATATGTCAACACCCATATAAATTAGGTTAATTGAGTTAACGTTGTTTTGCGGCCAGATTGTTTTGTTTGTTTGTAGATATATAAACGGTGTTTTATTAAAAATGGTGCTGCATTTGAATAATAAATTCGCGTATATGATTAATAGCGTTGTTGTTTCTTATCTGTCTGTGAAATGTGTAATTTGTAATTTTACGTAAAAAAAAATACAGATCGATTAATAAGAGCTGGCACATTCACAGTACTCACACTAATGAGTACAGCATGTTTTTTGTTAAGTGTCACTAAGCGACAAGCCATAAAGTTTGCCACGTGGTTATCATCGGAAAATTAAAACAATAAATCAATAAATAAATAAACAAATATTTTACAACACACACATTTATTTCATCCCATGTTAAGTAGCTAAAGCACTTGTGTTATGGAATTCAGACAACGAAATATACTTAAATAAATTTTTCTTTCTTATAAATACATACTTATATAAATAAAACACTCAGACACGTCGGACAAGTACTTAATGCTCATCACCTAAATACCTGTCAGCGGTGGGAATCGAACCCACAACCCTACAGAATAGAAGCAGACATGCTGACTATTACATCAACGGGCCGTCAAGAATCACCCTGTATTTGTAAAAAGTGATACGTCACGCCGCCCGTTTATTCACAGACACTACTTCTGTAGTGTCACGCATCGTATAAATGTGTTAAGATTCCAGATCTTGTTCATCGATGTATAATTCACGCTAAGCAATCGTAATGCGCGCATTAGATTACTTCACCTTAACCCGGGAAAGATCGCTTCGAGTAGTCACGGATGGCTGCTCGTCCGATCTAATGGCAATTAATGCCAGGGTACCTCAGGGTTCTGTTCTCTTTACAACACTCTTCCTGATGCATATAAACGATCTGTTGAAACCCAGTATCTACAAGTACGCAGACCACACCAATGTTGTGGGGTTACACATTTGACGCGCGAGCCAGTGGACCGCAAATCCGGGTACTCAGAGAGGCATTGGTTGAGCGTTTGAACCTGTCCCTTAGTGAAGTCGCATCTTGGGGCGAGGCCAATCTGGTCAGGTTCAATACGTCTATTCTAAGCAAAAAGTAACGTTGAAGGAAAAAATCGTATTAGTCTTGCGTAGCGTACTTTTTACGTAGGCTCTGAAACTCTTGCTGTAAGCAACAAATTACTTTAAAAATAACGTCAGATTGTTAGTTTCCGGTGCTCGTGGGAGCTATAAACCTACTACGATACGACGTCGTTTCTGATGGAAACATTAGCTTTGTTACGAGCTAACTATATAGGTATGCGATGTGACTATAGAGTTAGACAAGTGGTAGGTACGACCTATACATCGCGGGTTTGGTTCCTGGTTTCCGGTATGATTATTGGTGAGCTGATATATGTACAAAAAAAAAATATCTTGTGTTACTACACTACCATGATAAAATGAGTGAGTTTTGCCCCTCACTAGACACCTATATTTTGTTCATCTTAACTCCAATTGTTACAAGTGACGCTAAGGGCCATCACGTCTCTGAAAGTTCTGGATATCTCTAGAGGACGATTGTTCATGTAGCACCGGTAGATGCCGGGGACGATATAAAAATGGCTTAAGTCAATTATGTATTAAATAGGTGACCAACAGTGGCGTGCACACCATAAAGGCAAAAATACACTGCCTACTTTAGTATTTTGGCTACCAGACCTAATAATAGAGTTATTGCTAGATCTTTTTTTGTCGTACTCACGACATAGGCTAACCGAAGGTCCTGTGTTTTGTGGGTGAGTAAATAGGTAGGCACCTATATTTCGTAAAGACAAGTTACCTATACATAGGTGTCAATCCTTAGGGATTACTTTTACTGCCTACCTTGTCGTAAAAGCCAGTGCACGCCACTGGTGACCAACCAATGTTATGCATTTATTGCAGCGTTCATTTTCATGTTTTCCAATCTCAGAAACATATTACGTAATTTTATAAAGAGACAACGATGTTTGTTTTTTTGATTGCCCGTTAGATGAAAAAGTATTGTGTAAATAAAAAAAATAATGGTAAGCTAAGCATTCTAGAAAGTCTTGCATATAACGCGCTAAACTGCTAACAAGCTAAGTTGCATTTTGCTTGATGTAAAAGCCAATCAAACAAAGAGCATGTATTTCATGACGCGCATGTTATTTGTTTCTCGACGAATTTTGAGTTCTTTCACCATTAGTAAGCGGCACTATGCCCGAGTGACACAAGCTATAAATAATAGATTTATTTTTTAAATTATGTAACCTTACTAAAACTCCAACGCAAACTTGGGTTGCATAGAATTAGATGATGAATGTTGTACATACATCATACATACACTTCACACCTGTCTCCCATAGGGGTAGGCAGAGACTACAGATCTCCATTTGTCACGGTCCTGACACCCATTTACCCATTTCGCTTCATCTACATTTATAAATCTTTTCATACATGACCCTACGGTTTCGAGTACTTTTCACGCCACCTTCCGCTAGGACATCACCAATCTGGTCAATGTTGTCTGTCTGGTGAATGTCCTTGTTCTGGAGCGACCTCTACTGACCCGGCCCATTACATCACCCATATAAATCTCTTTCGTTAATCGACTTTCATCCATTCTCTCCATATGCCCAAACCACCGAAGCATGGCCTTTTCAATCTTAGTCACTACATCTTCTTTCAAACCGCAACTTTCTCTTATCACATTATTCTTTATCCTGTCATTCAATGTCACGCCTTTCATGCTCCGCAATGACAGAATTTCTAAGGCATTGACTTTACTTTTATGCTTCTTCTGCCATTCCCAACTTTCACTCCCGTACATTAAGGTAGGTGCCAGTACAGCATCATCGACAGCCAATCTTGCCTTTTTCGAGATGAATTGGCTCTCCATAACACTGCGAATTAAACTACGCGGATGAAAATAGCGGTACGTCTACCTATAAAGAATACTCTCGATAGACATCTCAACCGGATCATACCCCGTACATAATACACAAACAAATTGCCGAAGTGTCATCGCGCCACTCGTACGAAATGACAATCACACGTGCCGCCAGCGCTGTGCAAAATACCTCACGGGCGGTAAATATTTCCGATTTATTATTATTTGTTTTAATTTTCACGAATAAGCCCGAGGATGAACGTTTATTGGCGTTGACCTGTCCAATTTTGTCCCGCGAGCCTTCGTTATGTAGAAAACCAACATAAACTGAGCTTAAGTATTAAAAAACCTGCATACTTCTCTAGCTCTAATAAAATATCTGATATTGTACGGTTGGTCTGTATCCACACAATAGGTATAGTAGATTATTTGTCCGGTAATGTCGGTGAAATTTGTGTTTCTAGTTTAAGCCTTTCACGAATACGGAAACCTTATAAATACATTATGGTTATTGACCAAACAGCTGAAATCAGGGGTGCGTCAAACAATACAACTCCCTATTACATATTCACGTTTATTACGATGGAAGGACAATTTTTGTTTATAAGAAACTAGCTGTTAACCCCGAGTTCAATCGCGTATTTGAGGTTAGATTAAGAATCGTAAAAAAAAAATGTTTCAGTTTTCCATGGAAAGACATATGCCGATGAAAATGTTTTTTACCTCAAACGTGACAAATACAACGCTAATTTAACAGTTTAATAAAGACATCAAGAATCTGTATAAAATATGAACGGATTCCTTCTACAGAATCACAATAACGCACAACACATTACCATTTACATCTACTGCCAACAGTATTAAACAGTGATCCCACCGTCGACGATGAACGAGAAACTAGTAAACATTTTAACTATAAACTAGTTGGCGATCGGCGGGAAGCGAGTGATAGTTTTGTCGCCGGGCTATGAGCGAGTGTGCAAGTGCGATGAGCGATTACTCGCACCACTCGCCCAGACTCTCTCACAAGAGTGAGTAACAAACGAGAGATACGCTCTCACAAACGTACCAAATGATTAAGCGAGCGAGCATCGCTGAAAGAGTATCGCTGAGCGAGGAGTATGTTTTATATATCTTGTCGCTCAGCGGCAAACTACTGAAGCGAGTTCTCGCTGGCAGTGTGAACCGTCAGAGAGCAACTATTGATATATGCGTGTATTTTGTTTACACTGAAGTATATCTATTGTACGTATTCAGAACGAGAAAATCGCCGATAGCTACGCCTTTTCTCGCCGCTGGTGAGACCAGTGCCTAGGCGAAGAATAATGATCCTTAATTGGTCTTCAAGCACATATTTCCATGAAAATAATGTGACGTCACACCTTTTCCCCGTACTTTGGCAGTGTACAAACTTAACGCTAAACTTACTCTGTGTGTCGCTGAAGTTAGTGGCGGTTAACACGTCGCCGGCCTCGCGCCGCCACACGACGTGGGGCGTGGGCACGCCGTGGGCGGCGCAGCGGAGCGTCACGTTCGCGCCCTCGCGCACCACCTGGTCGCTGCTCGTCGGGTAGTCCAACACGTCTGGCGGCACTGTACGGGGTGTGGAAACATGTTTGAGAATTTTGCTACTCTAGCACAGCGTAAGATTGCATGTCCCATACGTTCTAAAGAACAAGTTTCCCTCTCCCACTTTTTCTAGAGAAGGAAAAGGATGAATAAATTACTGTTGTTTAATAGAACATATGGGGATTACCCGCGCAAGAGAGATGTGAAAAAATTATGACAGTTTTTAAAATGATTAGCTTATAACAGCGCGGATTTTTTTGTCACGTCAGTCTTGATACCCTTGAATGTGCAAGTCCATTTTGTATAGAAAATGTGATTGTGTCTCATTTTAAATTAATTTTTCCTAATATATGCAAAGATATATCACAGTTTTGCATGTCTTTAATTTATAAACTAAAGGAAGCGAATATAAAACACAATAGGTACTATTTTGATAACCATGATTACAATTACTCTTGCCTGCAAAAGCTTCTAGATGTGAACGGTTCTAGAGAAAAAACATTAAAGGTATCTTTTGCTAGTTAAAGTGATCGCGTTCAATGTATACTGTTCGATAATAAGAAAAAATGTTAAAGATTTTTTGCTAAATTGGGATTTGTTACCAATTTCTAAATGACTGTTTATGTAACAACATCATCGGGCTAACAAAATCCGCATACCACAAGGTTTGTGAACCCTATAACGGCGATGAGTTCACCCGTTGGGTTAAATACGCTTAGTGAACCGTGGGCATTTGCTTTAGCAAGTGCTCTGCCTACCCCGCTTTGGGATTAAAAGGCGTTTTATTTATTATTTACACCTACCAACAATAAAATACCTATAAACCTGTCCAATTATTATTGTCAGTTGTTATAAATAAAGTTTCAAAACTCAGAGTGAAGTCCAATACTAGCTCATAAATAATGATTATGACCCTAATCATTTTAGCGTCGCCATTTCGTGGTCTGAATTTTAAATTGCGGTTCCGATGTTTATTTCCGACTTTAAAATTGTCGGTAATGAAGTTCCCCGAATGAAGCTATCGGCTCATCAAACCTGTGAATTGTTAAACAGATAGGTGTATTTTTAAGCGGCTCTCTGTCGCACGGACTATGTAAATAATTTCAATACTTTTCGAAACTTTTGTCCATATCCATTTAAGCAACCAGCCACGGAAAATGTAGGAATGATATAAAATAAGAATAGATACAGATTTCACGTTTGTTTATATGCTCTCGTATTGACTTTATTTGTGAGAAATCATTTTGGATGGTTCTCCACCTCGACATGTCGATGTGTGCCTCGTAGAAAACCCTCAGGCGTTCTGAAGATGGACTGATGTCTGGCAGAAGCTGGATGCGAGAAGCAGAAAACAAATCACAGTGGCGTGAAATTGAAGAGGCCTATGTCCAGCAGTGGTCGAATATGGACTGATGACGAAGTATTGACAAATAACAGTTCTATTGTCTTAATTTGAGTGTCTACCAAAGGGTGAATAGAACAATAGAAGCAAAACTTTTAAGCCTTGGGCACACCAAACGCGGGTCGTGCGCGGGTCGCGCGCGGAGCATGCGCGGAGCAGCGCGGCACCCGTCACACCAAAAGCAGGGCGTGCACAGCGCGGGAGCAGCGCGGGTCCGCGCTCAAACTGCTTAAGGTGTGGCATGCATAGCGCATGTAATAAAATACAGAAGCGACAAAGTGGACCCGTTGCGCTGCTGCTCTACTTGTTTGGTGTGTCAGGTCAGTATGGCGGCCATAGTAATACAGCGCCGATGACCCGCGCTGCTGCCGCGCTCGATCTGTAGCGACGGGAGCAGCGCGGGCCCGCGCTGCATTTTTGGTGTATCGTGATTCATACATTTCCCTGAATTACAAACAAATAGGTGCCGCGCTGCTCCCGCGCCACGCACGACCCGCTTTGGTGTGCCGGAGGCAGTATTGATTCAAGACAAAAAATCTATCCCAATATTTTCCTCAGCCAGCTCTCATCGATTCAAGTATGTCACGAGCCATATAAAAGTATGTGTGACCCGGAGTTTCTGCTTCGAGTGTAAGTATGTAATTTCTGTAGGTTATGGAAATCAGAGAGTCATTGAATTGAATCAGGAGTGACTTTGCGGAAATCCATTGTTACAATGGGCTAATGGAGTTAACTATGTGTATTGTAATTTTGCCACACTACTCAAAAAACTTTTTCGTGCATTACATGTAGCCCAGCTGTCAAACTTGTAAGAAATAAATGACAGCAGAACGGAAATCTTAATAATATGGTAGAGAGTAATTTAGTGCCCCCCACCATTTATCCATTTTTATGTAGCGTCAATTGTGCCCTACGGCTTTGCAAAGGTTCCTCCGCTGTTTTCAGCTACCTCTCACCACCCTGGCGTTTGTGTTTTTGTGCTTTTTCAATACTAAGCAATTGATAAGAAGTGGAAACAAATCACAGTGGGGTGTGATTGGAAAGGCATATGTCCAGCAGTGGTTCATCCACTGGGCACATATGGGCTGATGATGACAACTAACATGGCCTCCAGAATGTAGAGATTAAAAATGAACACCTTATTTTTGCAACTCAAAACGTTGAGTACAATAACAAAGGTAAGCTCGAGCTTGTCTTTGATTATATTCGCGCCTATATACCCGGTGAACAATATTAAGTTAAAATGTACTATTTTAATAATATGTACCTGTATGTACTTATTCTGTATTAAAATGAGAAGGTATTTAAAATACAAAGCCGTCCTGCTTTTATTATGATGTTACTCGCTGTACAAAGAAATTAGGTCAATGACTCCTTTAAATAGAACCAGGAGGGAAATATTTCCAAGAATTAGCATACAACTCTTTGCAATCTTAAATGGGCACATACATAAATAGCTTGGCTTTCTTTTATCACATAATCCTTTTATATATATCACATACTTAATCGATCATATAATAAGTATTATTATTACCTCTCCTCTAACTATACGGCCCGAGGATTAATTCCAGAATAATCCGTGATTAATTAATTGACAACGCATTGATTACGGTTGGTTTAACCGATACAATAGCGCCAGAGTGTGAATAGAATTTTACTCTATAAATAGGTGAAGTAAGTAATGCTCTCTGTTAAGTATAATTAATAATCTTTATTGGACACTGTAAATTACAAATCTAAAACTAACGATTACAAAACGGCGTCCATATCTTTTGAAATTTAATATACATTAGCATAGCTTTTGAAATATAACTTAGTAGCTTATTATTTTGCTCTGATGAATAAAAAATCAGTGAGATAGAACTACAAACTGATATATTGTGGAATATATTCTAAAAAGCTAAAGAACGGTACTTAAATGAGAGCCTTGCGGAAGGCCTGCTGACTTAAAGCAAAGTAACTCTGAACACGCACATCGTCAACCGAATTGTTTATAATATAATCATCACTGCATAGTATAAAACAAATTCGTTACAATACCGCTGTCTGTCCTTACAGATACAGGCAGCGGTACTTTGACGCATACATAGAGATGTATGGTTTGATCTTTAAAACAACGCAACTGAATTTTGATGCGATTTTGTAACAGATAGAGTGATTACAGGGGAAGGTTTATTTGTATACTCGTAATACAAACATCAAAAGTGTGAAAGGATCAAGTAAATTTTAGAAGGTTGTAATCAAGAATCTATTTTTCAAAAACTGAATTAATTCATAATTTATTCAAAAAGTGGTGATAAGTCATTGATACAGGCATGGGGAATTAGGTAGGAGACTAATCCAGAAGATTAGATTTGATTTAAATAAATTAGTTTTTTTTAGAGCTAAAAATGGTCTTGATCCCTAGACACTTTTGATGTGTGTACATGCATATAATGAGAAGAACAAGAAGCACTGTTCATAATGTATATTGAAAAAACAATGTTTTCCGTGTCAGCTAGTTGAAATATAAATAACTAGCTGTGGCGCGCGTTTATAGCGTGTTCTCTGATACACATATTACACGGGGAAGGCAGAAGTACTTGATAAGTAAGCAAGGTTCACCAAGTGTTACCCAATAACGTGACAGAGTTTGGGCCAGTCGCCCCTTGTAATTAACTATAATCTAATTTATGTTGTAATCCATCTAAACTCAGTTTTCAGGAGATTTTCCATGCATAAGTGCTAACATTTCAAAGTGTTAGCCGTTAGCCGACAGGAATTTCTCGAGAACAGAGAACTTACTTCAACGATTTCAAGCTATTCGACTTACCAGTATACCTGAATAAGCATACATTTAACTTCATGATTTTGGATTTTTTTAAAAAAAGAAAAAAGTACCTAGTTTAACCAGTAAAATATGACATATTTGTGGATTGCTCCTGGATGCCATTCTCCGAACTGAACCAAATTTTAACGGGACCGAACGGAAAGCACCAGTTTTGAAATAAAAAAATCGATCATCCAAATTCAATGGTGGTGATCCAATCGGTTCACTCAATCAAAAGTTTTCAGGTAACAAACATAAAAAAATACCGACGAATTGAGAACCTCTTCCTTTTTTCTGAAGTCGGTAAAAAAGCACTTACTTGTATGTAAGTATGTATAACAGTATATAGTAATATACCTACATATTATTATTCCACAGCATCATTATATTATTATATCGATACTGTTTACGTAAGTTTATCTCATTACTATGAGTTGATGTGTGGATTTCTCTCTGTCGGGTTTCCGCGGAACACCAGCGCTGCAGGTAACTGTGGCATTATGCTGAGTCGGGACCCTTTTACTAGCGTGAGAGCTGGCACACGCTCAGTGCTAACCACTGTTAGTAGATACTCATATTTTTTCTGTTCTTGTTTGTTGTTGTGTCATTTTATATTTTAGCTTCTTGTTTTAATTGTGTTTCTTTTATAATTTTGGTGTGTTAGTTCTTAAGTTAGTAAATAAATATATATACAATACAATACAGTACACTTACCCACAACGTCTAAATACGCTGTCTGACTCTTCATGGGGTCGGTGTTCAATTGACACATGTACCAGCCCCTGTCCGACTGCCTCACGTCGTGGATGTGGAGGAACCACACGCGCCGGTCGCTGTGGTTTACCGCGATGCGGTGGTTCTTCGTGATCACGTGGCCGGCTATCGTCAGGATTGTTTGCGTGTCCACGCGAAGCCATGCCACCTGGTGACGTCACATTTTAAAAGCTATTATTTAACTTGCAATTTACGCATGCATAATAGTTGTCCGGGTCAAATCTCGCAACCCAATTTTGAATCAGAAGTGTTATTATCGATATGTACATAACACTTGTGAGATAGCGAACTAATTCATTATTTTTTATGCACATCAACCAATTGATCATGGACATCCTTGGGGGAGGCCCACGTCCATCAGTAGACATCATGTGGCTGATTATGATGCTAACTTCAACAAAATATGGGAATAAAATGGCTTGCTAAGCATAACTCGAAAAATAAAGTGACGTCACTCTAAATCCATTACCCTTTCAAATAAAAATATTTCTAATTTATTAAATAAAGATCGATTGATATCAGCTAGCCCTTTCGGCGACACATCGCGCCTTTTGGCTTAGTATTGTAAACGTTGTTACTATTGCTTGCCGGAACGGTGGAAATGATACTCGGGTGTAGTTACGACAAAAGACAGTTTATTTGTAAAAATCAACTTATTATATACTTAATCTAAACGGGGTCCCGCGTGCGTCATCCGTTCTTACGCAATCACGTTATTCCCCTACAAATACTCCCCCCTTTAATTTAAAAATATTTTTATTAGCCAAAAAAAATTTTACAATGGTAGGTATAAGAAAAAAATAAAAAATAGAAATGTACAATCTTATGCTAAACTTGATGACCAGGGGGTGGCTGGGATGGCTTGTGGAGTCTCCCGAAGACTTGCATGCTGCGACGCCAGATGTTTTCTCTTGCCAAATCTCCCGCTCCGTTCTGAGCCCATTTCTTCACCTTGTTGCGGCACAGGTTCCATATGATGTACGCCATGATGATTATGAGCCCTATTATGCCCAGAGTCATGCCGATGGAGGCTTGCATTGCCGTTGTCTGGATTGCTTTCTCCTTTTCTATCTGCTGATTGATGATAACGTGCTCGTCTTTCGCGTACTGGTTGCCCATGGTTGCTTGGTGGAGGCTTGGATGAGTTTGGAGTTTTCAGTTCGGTGTCTGCTAGCCTTCTGATGCTGCTTGTTGCCGGTATATGCGTATATATACTTTATTTTGGTTGTTAGTGAATATTGAATTTGCTTAGATGGCGAATCTAACAACCGGTCGCACCACGCGACCCGACCGAGTGATAGTCACGTTGCTCGATTTTGTAGCTTCAAATGTGCCATTGGGGTCATCCTGATTTAGCAAAAATGCAGGTTTTAGTCTGTCGATCGATACTACTGTAGTTCTTCCGGGCAGCTGTATCTTGAAACATTTTTCGCCTCTCTCTAGGACTTTATAGGGACCTTCGTAGGGAGCGGTTAAAGATCTTTTAACCATATCTCTTCGTAAGAAAATATAGTCGCAATTCCGAAGTTCTTTGTGAATAAAGCATTTCCTGTTTGTTTTTACAGCTGTTGGTTTCGTACTCAAATTTCTCATAGCACTTGACAGTTGCGTTGCGTAATCGTAATCAGTTGTTTCAAGTGACTCATTACTTGTTTTGAAGAAGTCAGCTGGCAATCGTAGGGAACTCCCGTATGTCATTTGAGCCGCGCTGACGCCGCTGTCTTCCTTTAGCGATGCGCGTAATCCCAACATGACTCATGGTAATTCTTTTATCCAATTAGCACTATTACAGGTAGCCATGTTCAAGGTAATGCTGTTAAAACTACTATTGCCAGGTCGGTTCTTGGACACTCCGTTCGCCAAAATGCGAGTAGGGGCCAGCAGGTCGTATAGGATTTTATCTTAATTCCCAGTCGGCTCGTGAGTATTTTTTTTTAAAATAAGACTCGGATTTCGAATTGACGTCCTTGGTCCGTAGTCAGGGTAATAGGACACCCAAAGCGGGACACCCAACCGCTAATAAAGGCATTGCAAATACTTTCAGCTGTTATTTGCTTCACTGGATACGCCTCTGGCCCCTTTGTTTTCCTGTCGATCATCGTGACGCAATATTTATAATCTTCGGACAGTGGTAGTGGGCCGACTATGTCTATGTGGACATGTTCGAATCTTTCCGATGCTGGGAATGCGGCCAATGGTGATACACTGTGTCTGTTTACTTTCGATTGTTGACAGGCGACGCAGGTCTTGGTCCATATTCCCACGTCCTTGTTCATAGATGGCCAGAAAAATCGGCTAGCCATCATCTTCCTTGTGGCGCGTTTACCCGGGTGGCTGAGACCGTGAACTGCTTGGTAGG
>SJJU01022364.1:0-12108 GCA_012932125.1 Conopomorpha cramerella | reverse complement strand
TCAATCGGCCCCGGAAGCGGTGGGACACACTTCGTCCGCTGCATCAGACCAGACCTGAACGATCACCCGCGAGGGTTCCAGAAGGAGGTGGTGCGCCAACAGCTCAGGGCACTGGCTATACTTGACACAGCGAGAGCCAGACAGAACGGATTCTCTTATAGAGTGCCTTTTGCGGAGTTCATCAGAAGGTATACTTAGTCCAAAAATATAGTAATCAGTATTAACTGGAGATGTTGGGAAGTGCTCACTGAGCTATGAGTATTTGATACACTCGACTTGGCACACTCTACTTTTATTCCCATAGCGGGGTAGGCAGAGGCATTCGCTAAGCAAATCCACTTGATAATTGTAATATTATGTAATTACAAAAGGGGTAAGACAATAGCTTTGCCGACTGTACAGGTAAACTAAAAGTTCGTTTAAGTCATCTATAACATTTTATCGCAGTACTAACTGAAACGAGACACTGAGGAAAGTTCTGTATACATTGTGAGAAACGCTTTTTCCAGGCGCGGCGGTGACTTCAAAAAGGAGGATCTTCTCAATTTGAGCGTATTTTTTTACAGGTATCGATTCCTAGCATTCGATTTTGACGAGAACGTGGAAGAGACTAATGAAAACTGCCGTTTACTGCTCATACGACTGAAAATGGAGGGCTGGGTGATGGGAAAGACTAAAGTGTTCCTAAAATACTACAACGAAGAGTTCTTAGCCAGGTCTGAAAAGTGTTTATTAATTTTAAGACACATACAGTCTAATAAATATATTTAAATACTTTAAGCTAATAGTGTCCTAGTCGGGTTGACATAATTATGTACCGCTCTCACGGTTTAGAACACATCGTGAGTAAAACCCATTTATTATAATGGATGTGAACCTTATAGCCTCGATGTGTAAATTACTCTTAGTCTACAGTGCAGGCGGGTTGACGATCGAGATGGTGTTGTGGTTTAACTCACAGAGAACGCAATTGCCCATCCTCTGGGTAGTTCCCTCGGTCGCCTCGCCACGTAAAACTCAGTAAAGGAACCCCCAGACTAAGTAATCCCCGGGCTAGACTGTCCTCTTTACCTGCCACAAAATTATCAATGATATTGTTTATGATTGAATATATTAATTGTCTTACCCAAGGCCAGAATTATTTGGAGGATAACTAATTTGTTAACAAAAAATTAACAAACCTTTTCTTCGTTACTAAATAGATTTGTACTCAAGTTCTATATTAAAAATTTCAGATTGTACGAAACACAAGTGAAGAAAATCGTCAAAGTACAAAGTATGATGAGAGCCTTCCTTGCTAGAAGAAACGCGATGAAGAATAAATCAAAACAGTTACACAGTAAGTGACATTTATTGGGTCCTAAATCTTCTGCCTTGTCTTGGCTCCCGTATCATAAAACGACAAACAACTTTATTTTGCAATATCCACGATATGAGGCTATTTTATCTAGTACTATACATATAAACCTTTCTCAAGAATTACTGTACATACTAAAGAAACCTACATCAAAGTCTGTTACATAGCATAATATAGCAATATAGAGCAAGGCGACTGTGTTATATACTACCTCTATATATTGATGACAATGGAAAGTACATTGCGCCGTTAAGCAGTCAACAAAATAAGGTAACGATTATGGCATTATATGTATGTATTTTGTGTAATAAAACAAAATTGTATGTTTTGTGATACGGAGCCCTGGTCATCCAAACGCTGCCAAACTTACGCTGGAGGACCCAGAGGGTCTCTCTTGATAAATTAGCTATTATGTGAGAAAAATATTTTTATTTTTCAGTAAAAGAACTGAAAAAACAACAATCTACACAAATCGACCAAGAGGAAGCTGCTATTCTTATACAGAAAGGTAATAATAATAATATATTTTATAAAATAATTTAAGATATTGGAACTCAGGTCACCTTTATTAAATGGTCCACAACACTTTCCACATCAAAATGAAATAAATTTCAGTTGATTGACTTACTTTTGATTTCACCCTCTTAGATTCCTAAGATCCATTCTTCGTCTCTTTATTGCTGAGTCCGATAATTAACTTTTTTTTATAAATCAATGAGATACAATGATTGTGGTGTACTCGTGAATGTAACCTAGGTTTCCTTCCTTCACGTCTTTAAATCTTGAAAAAAAAAAATTACAAATCTAATATATAAATAAAAAAAATACACTTCACGCCTATTTCAATCCAAACAGGGGGTAGGCAGAGAGCACTTGCTAAAGGCAAATACCCAAATCTAAACTATATAAAATTATAAAAAAAAATAATTATGAAACTAATTAACCTTCTTAGAACTCCGATAATAGAGGATAACTACTAGTTTCTGCTGTCGATTTGTCAATTCCAAGAATTTGATTTGACGTTGATTGGCACGAAGTTTCGTTCAAAAATGGTTTGATTGATGATGGACACAGAACACCGTAGGGTAGTTTTTTGAGAAAATAGCCAACTAAATGTAAAATATAACGCCTTATTCTTTCCTCCGTAGCATACCGAGGTTACATAGTGCGCAAAGCCTACGGCCCACTGATAGACAAGACCGGGCAGATCGACGAGGAGACTGCCGGCTTCATGAAGAGATTCGCCATGAAGTGGAAGAGTCGCAGCATGTTCCAAGTTCTGCTGCAGTACAGGGCCGTGAGGTACCAGGACCTGGTGCATTTCTCACAACAGGTACCTAAGATATTTTACTAATAATTTTATAGAAAAAATAAATATTTTACAACGTCGTATACAGTCGAATTGAGATAAGCTATATTTTTTTTAAGTCGCTTACAAGATAAGTTAGCATTTAGAGCTTTAGGACTTCGGTCTCCTGAAAAATAACTCTTAGTATTTTAGGATTTAATCAACTCTTTTGTCTAGCTTTTTTCCCAGTTTTTCTAACCTGCGTAAGGCTGCTTGTTCAGAAATATTAACCAATGATATCCCCTAGTGGATATTACATGAAATCCTAATAATGAATATTTCTTCGTTTCTCGGCTCTGCTACCTCACTCCGCGTCAATGTACAAGCAGCTTGCGCGGTGCAGCGTCCACTTTTTGTGATTTGGCTATCTATTCGGTCGCCTGCCCCCTCCAAATCTTCGTAGGTATATGGATGAAAACAGCTAACAGGAAGAGTATGTACCAACCAATTTTTTCCTTAACCCAGGTCCACATTTACAATCAAGCAGTTATAGAAGGGTTGCTGAACACGAGCACGTCTGTCCTACTGGACCGGGTGGATCCTCAGGCGAAGGTAGCCAACTTCCTGGGCTCCGGGCCACCGACAGTGTGGAAACTACCCTTTACTATGGACCAGCTACAATACTACGACACCACTTATATGTGCGACCCGACCGCAAAGAGCAAGTATGTATAGATTTTGTTATGTCATTTGGTATTCTTTTGTACATGAACTCTAATAAAGTTTCCTAGGTTACTTACTACTTCTAATCAAGCCTGATAACAGAGACTAATATGGAGTCGTTGTAAGATAATATAAGAACAGGGGTCAGCTTTCAAATGGCAATGGCATGTTAAATCACATTACGTAAAAATATTCTAGGGCACAATGTCTTTGAATAAAAATTAAGTTCGTTGAAGTGTAACATACATTAGTTACATTACATTTCATTAAACTTGCAACAAATTGAATGAATGGGTGAGGGGTCGAAAAGAAACAAAAGAATGTTATTATTTCAAATGTTACCTGTAAACACAGGTCAGCCCGATTCCTATTGCTGTTTACTAATTTCCTCCGTGAATCTTTTGGGGGTTCATCGGGTGAGTTCAACCTTGCGTTGGGAGTATCGAAGTGTTATTTTTGTTATTTGATACCTGCAATTATTTTTCTAGCGACACATTCGCAAGCCAATACGACTCCGACCACGAGCAATGGGACGAGCCCCTGAAGTGGCGTTCCACCTCAGCACAAGTACAGCTAAGGAAAACCGCAGCCAACACACAAAACCTCATTAACGTGCCGTTCTGCAGAGATCCGACCCAACCCGTCCCAGCTCTACCGCCGGTGGAGGAGAAACTTACACCCAAACCAATCGTGTACAAGAAGAAGACTGGGTACACGCCACCTATGAACTACCAGCCCCCGGCACCCTGGAGCGGAAGCGGTGCCAAAGACGACAGTGTCGATCCAGAAGAACTACCAAAACTTCGCAAAACATCCTACAGTAAAAGCTTGTATGGTGTCAACGTACCAGACATGCAAGCGCCAATCAAGGAACTGCAAGCTCTAGCTAAATCTACCAGCGATTTGAACGAAGACGACCCACCTTTCAATTTCCAGGCTATGCTGAAGAAAACACCCAGGAACAGAGCTTCTATGAAGAGATCTGGGGAGAGCGAACTGAGCATTCTGGAAGACAAGCGATCAGCTCCAAAACATATTATCAGCCCGAAGAAAGGCCCAGCGCCGCGACCGCCGAGCAAGGAACTAATCAGGGCAGATTCTAGGGAACTTATCAAGTCTGCTATGAAAAAAAGGGACTCCATGGAGTTTTCTGCTCTTGACAACAAAGCAAGACAGAAGATACAGCTTGCGCCTGGTATTATTGTAGAGGGCACTGTCATCGATTTGTAGAAAGATCGAACAAAGGCAAAATTCAAGTTTGAAAAGTCTCTTAGTTATGAAGATTCGTGGAATACTACTGAATTTTCCAGAATTTAGCACTATAACTGAAAAAAAAGATAAAATTTACTAAAAAAAAACTATGAAACTCTCGTATGTTTGTCAATATAGTGTCCATATGTCACAACCTCGTATCCGTTAGCCCCAATGTAGTGAGAACCATTGAAGACAGGATGTCTCCTAGGTCGTTTGTAATCTGATAATCTATGAAATCAAAATAACTTTATCTGTGTATTTAGTTACAATATTTTTGTATCAGTTTATCATTGTCTCATGGACTAGACAAAAAAAGTAAATATTTTTATCCACTATATTTTGATTCAATGCCAATTACCTTATCTTGATTTTGAGACCTTGATTTTAATATTAAATAGTGTCTGCCGGTTACTAATTATAGGATGATTAATATAATAAAGTCGTATTATAAAGATAAAAAAATATTCACAATTTAGTTTACGTTATCGTGTTCAATTGCGCATTTAAGTTGTTTTCATGGGAAATAAAGTAGAAACAAACGAAACATTACAGTATAAAAATATTCATATATTTATTCCGCATCATTGGAAGTCCAATTCAATACATTTCATAATATAAAATGTTTTTTTTTTATAATTAATGTCATTTTAATTTTTTAAAGCCAGAATGCTATGTCAAGTATTGTTACTTTTTTTAGTTATTTTTTTTTTAATATTAAGATGCGTTCTATAAAACACATTGCTGAAACCTTACAAAATATATTGTGTTGAAAACATTAAAAAATACATTCACACAATCCTACATTGTCGTAGAAAAAAAACAAACATTATTATACTTAAACCTTAAAATTATGTGTAAGTTTCATAAAAAAATTGCTTTGGTAACTTGTTACAATTATATTTCGTAAACAATAAGAACGTTTAATTTATTACATTTATCCGAAATATTAATACATTATTGTTGGTATAAAAGTGTTTTATTTTTGTCATTTATTTTGTACAGATCGATATGTTAGGAAGTTAAATTCATATTTCTTTTTAATTGATTCTTAAAAGTACACAGTATTTTTTATATTTACAACATGTTAATGAATAAATATTACAACCATTGCACATGAGATTTATCTTTTCTCAAAAACCACTATACACAGGTAGGTACCGCGCATATTTCACAAGTTATATTTTTTTCAATACTAGCTGTCCCGGCAAACATTTGTATTGCCATAGGAAGTCGCCTTTGTACCCCGCGTATTTGAAGAAATACACCTTTTAAACCTTCCCTGGACTTCCACGTTTGATTCAATACCAAAATTAGCCAAATCTGTTCAGCCGTTCTCGAGTTTTAGCCAGACTAACGAACGGCGATTCATTTTTATTTATATAGATAGGGAAGATAGTTTCTGCCTGACTCTATGGCTTTTATGGTGGTATTCTGACCCTACGAAGCCGTGTGGTGACGGAGAATAGTATACGTGTATGTGTCACCACCCCCAGCCCATCTTTACCCGTCTTGGGGGTCGTAAGAAGCGACCGAGGGAATACTAAGAGGACGGGCAGCAGCGCTCTCTTTGAGTTAAACCACAACACCACTGCGATCCCCAACCCGCCTGCCAAACGGGGCATTATTGGCATTTCCCCCCAAATGTTAATGGAAATCAGATATTTGCCCATGACTATTCGACAGGAATTTTTTTTTAGTTTTTGTATACGTCAAAAACTAAAGTAAATAACTAAAAATACGGCAAAGGTAAGCTGAATGCTTATCTTTGGTTAATCGTCGCGCTTCGTTCCGTTTTAAACTTTTAATATCATGTCAGTGGGCGTTTCCTTAAAAAAATATTACTCATATAATTTGACCTGCAACCGATTTCATTCTAACGCACCAGCAAACCGCCACAAGACAGACACGTAACGCCCTGCCCCCCTAGCACAGCGCTCCAAGAAATAAGTGACAAGACATATAACCCGCTGCGATTTGTTGACACTAGCTGAGTCGCACAAAGCGTGACATAACAGCCAATCAGGGCGCGTATTTGTTCTATGTCATGTCTTTCTTGAGGCGCGTGCTAGGCCTGCTGTGATTGGTTGAAACAAGCTCAATGGCACTAAGCGTGACATAACAGCTAACCCAAAGCACGTATTATTATTATGTAGTGTCTTAATTTAGGCGCGTGCGCAGGTTGATTTACTCTTTAAGGTGGAATGGTTGTTCGTTATTCATTAACACAATGTATAGTTATCATTTAATACATTCTCCTTACCAGTATCGAAAGATTCAATAGTGCAGTTTTTTGACAACAAAATAATAAACTGTATTCGTTTAATATACGATGAATCGCAAAAAAAAACTTAGAAATAGATTTTTGACAAAATCAAATCATATCTTTTACATTTTTTCAATAGGCGAGTTTTGCATAAGGCGAGCTCCAGTAACATTACAATAAAAAAAAGACCGAAACTACCTTAGCGACATCTAAATTGAAACTGGAAAAATTGTGAATTGTCAGAAATTTGCTGATTTTTTTTTTTTTGATGATGTTAAGAAGAATGTAGAATGACAATAAAGCGAACTTTGACAACTTATATGATAAATATAGGCAGTTTTAATAGAGTACTTTAGATAAATATTTCTTTTCACACCTATTACATACATTGTTCCGAATTGACGCTTAACATTATTGTTTCTTATCAATATTTATTGATTGACTGACGTCTTAAGCAAAAACTATCCTTCTCAGCATACATACTTTTTTTTTTAATTCGTAATCAATTAGAGAACTTTGTAAAAAAAATATCAAAAAGTCCTTAATACTAAGCTTTAAGCTCTATGCAATTCAGTCAATATAGTTATATAACATATTGCTTTTTCTCACACTTATTTTAAGACCTCGTTGTCATGGATGCTTAAACAATTATTTTGTTTTTGTAGAACGATATTATAATTTTATACTTTTCTTGGGGGGAGGTGTTTGCCCAGCAGTGGGACACAAAGGAGGGTAAGTAAAAACATACTTTTCTTTAAACCTCTTTTAGTTTTCATAGTTACACTTTAGATTTTTGCATAAAAAAATATTTAATACTAGTTGTCTCGGCAAACATTCGTTTTGCCATAGGAATTCGCTTTTGTACCCCGTGTATTGGAAGAAATACACCTTTTAAACCTACCCTGGACTTCGTGTAATTCAAGACCAAAATTAGCCAAATCGGTCCAGCCGTTCTCGAGTTTTAGCGAGACTAACGAACATCAATTCATTTTTATATAATAGAGATTCAAAATACGTACCCTATCGTATCATCCTTCGAAATATAAAACAAAGTCACCTCCCGCTGTGTTTTGATGCGGTTATTTCTTTAATAGATAGTGTTTCTCGAGGAAGGTTTATATGTACAATACATGCATATAATAGCAGGTAAACGTTGTTAGTAATGTATATTAGCAAAACAACATTTAAGGTCTTGATAAAACCTTTGTCTGTCCAAAAAGAATTTACTACTGATATTCCTCCTTTTTCAAAATACTTATCACTATGAAAAGTAACAGCCTACGTAGATAAAAACTTAATTTTCAATTTATTTATTTCCAAACCTTATGCTAACTTACGGTAAAATCCAATGCCATAGGGTAGGCATATTGACACAAATTTTGATACATATTTTTAATTAATATTGATAAAAATAAATTATTCAGCAATATTAAATGTATGTTCTAACATCCATGATAACGGGCTCAACTTAAAATATTATTACAAAACATAGTCTCCCATCGCATCAATCACACATAATATGAGCAATTTTCATTAAATTAGATTATCCGCCTTACATATAAATAATATACTCTGGGTATATGGTATATACAGTTCCCATCATTGCCCTAATATTGATATTCTGCATATCATAATATTGCTGGTTCAATACGTGGAACTCCCATTGAAGAAAGATTGATTGAATCCTAGAAACTTGATTGAATAATGGCAGTTGCTGATGATTTTTTTTTTAAATCACGAGCACTGTCACGTGATATGTTGCCCTACTGCTATGGAAACAGTGTTAAAATAAAAGTTTCTTTCACATCGAAAACGATTTTTTTTTGTTATGTAAGGCGGTACATTGGGAAAAATACTTCATTCCGAAAGTTTCCACTCAAATTGAGATCATAATAGTAGTAGACTTTTAGTAATCTATTCATAAAATATTACACACTGGCTGTTAAGATGCTAAAATCAAAAAGCTTAAAGAACATTTTTTTTAGTTTTCTTATACTTTGGCCAGTAAGTACACACATACAAATTAATGCCCTTTTTTAGTAATGTTTAAGAGTAACTTTAGTAATATCAAAAATATTATCTCATACTAGGTTACTTAAGTTTGCGTTTTTTGGTTTTTATAAAACTTGCCTAAGACTAGGTTGGTTCCCAGTTACTATGGCCAATAGTTAATTAAGTATACAAAAATGTATAAAAATACAATACAATCATAATTTTGAATCACACAATTATTATTATCACTTTTATTATTACTTCAATGATAAGATTGCTTTACTATTTCCTATCTTATACTTTCTAAAGCAAGGCCAAGTTCATTTGAACAAGGTTTTATATGCTTAGCCAACCAATGACATGGTTAATCTTATTGATCTGACTACAGATAATACACACATCAAAAGTGTCTAGGGATCAAGTACATTTTAGAAGATTGCAATGAATAATATATTTTACAAAAACTGAATTCATTCATAATTTATTCAAAATATGTTGATAAGTCATTGATACAGGCATTGGAGAATTAGGTAGGAGACCAATCCAGAAGATAAGATTTGATTTAAATAAATTAGATTTTTTTAGAGCTGAAAATGTTCTTGATCCCTAGACACTATTGATGTGTGTGTAATTCAAGTTGATATATGTATATTCACATGATTGACTGGTTAGGTATGCAAAACCTATCTGAATTTAACACGGTTATACAAAGCTGAAATCGAATCACAGTGAGCAACTAACTCTGCTACCTCCAATTTCGTCAAGGCTTTTCAAAGATAGAAATTGGAATATAAGGATGTTTCAAGTTATCTTGGAGAGCGCATAAAATTTTCACAATGACCATTTACATTATCAAATTCTTGACATTTTTGACGACTTCTTCAAAGAATTAAAGGCCTATTATAATAAACGACCGGAATGACACAAGGCCCTCCCATACAATCGTCAATATTTTTGCATTTATTGTGTAAGCACAGTTCGTGCTGTACATAAACCCTTAACACCCACTTGTACCTCGGAGACTGACAAAGTTTTATAACTCTACCAGTGACGCCCCGCCGATTTCATTCGCGTAGTATAGTAGTACCTGCATCCCAAATTTCAAGCGTCTACCTTGGGCGGTTTAGATTTTTCATACAAACGTTTTATCCCGTTAATTCCCGTTCCCGTGGTAATTTCGGGAATTCCTTCCTTAGTGCACCCCTATGGTACTTAAGCTACGTCCGTTCCAAATTTCAAGTCCCTACGTTTAGCCGTTTGGGCTGTGCGTTGATATGTCAGTCAGTCATTCAGTCATTCAGTCAGCTTTTCCTTTTATATTTTTTCCGCTTTTGAAAGTAATCTTAATACTTTGGTAATAAAAGTCAAAAATCAATTAAACAGAAGTATTCTTCCGGGACGTTAAGGGTTAAGATGTAACAATATAGTAAGTAGTAACTATATAAAAAAATATACATTCACAATCACGTCTTTTATTCCCAAAGCGGTCTATGCATTTGCTAAACAATATGAGTTGATACTCATTTAGTTCCTCAGTCTGTTCACAGTCAATCACTCACTGGATTCCTTCCTACTTTGGAAGCAGCCTTTAAGTATAATAATTAAGTGCTGACATTGCAAGATTTCTTTCAATAGAGATACGCTTAGTGCTTTACATTTACCTGTACTTAAACTACTAAATTGACTGATGTTGAGGGAATTATATTTAAAAAAAACTATTGATTTAATGTCAGCAAGGCTAAAACTATGTGAAAACACTTCAATGCGTAAAATATTATTTTTAATAACACGTGCAGTGTGTGTTGCATGAATATCTTACGATTCCTTATTATTCACTTACCTACAATAATGTGTGCCGCCAGTGTCGCCATCTGTTGCATTTTTTGCATCAACAATTATTATAACCTCAACATCTGAAGTCGCATTAATTGTCATGACTTAGCATTTTTATAAAATATCCCCATTTTTTATCCAATAGTTGAGACGACAGTATGTCCAGCAGTTTATATACTGATGATAAAGCGAAGAACTCACCATCTCACTTCTCGTCTTCGGCCATGCCAACTTGGTCTAGCAGTTGAGCGACGCTGGGTTCGTTAGAGGTGAGAACCGCGTGCGCTTCGACCATGACCACGAGGGAGTTGCGCGCATCCTCGTGGGGGATGCCGTGAGCGCGTGTCGCGTGAGTGTACCACGCTCCCGTTGACGACTGTATAGATCGGCACCATTTGCACGATAGCCTGAAGAGATATGGTCAAGACGGATAAGTAATCGTTTGAAATTTTCAGACAGAGGCCTCCATTAGACCTCCATTAGGCCGGGACTCCAGCAAAGCGGAGAAGAGAAGCGATTTCATACAAATAAACACAGTACATGCGTTGAGCGGGCTTAAACTGTATGCATAATTAGCACATCTCCTCTCCTCTCTGCTTTGCTGGAGACCTGGCCTTACGGTCCTGGCATAATATCCCTTTCGCCTTCTCCGAGACATTGCCTTTCTTTCGTACAAAACTAGTGGACGCCCCGCGATTTCATTCGCGTGGTGTTAGTAATTCATACAAGCTAGACACCCTCTATAGAGCGACGCGCCCCGTAAGGTCGGGATAAGAAGTATCCTAAATCCGTCTCCTGGTCTCATGCTATCTCCCCACCGTTCTTGATTTATAAATATTGTAAGTAACACGACTTTCTTCTTCACGATAATACGCTGATTAAAGCGTGATTCACTCATCGCTACATGCAACTGTCAGTACTGCATAAGGCTCCGTTTTCACCGGAGATGTGCGAGTATTTCCACCAAAGCTGTGCGAGATAAATGTGTCGTACGAACAACCGGAGCTGTTAAAATACGCATTAATGTGCGGTGGCGAGCCATGCGAGGATCTAGCTTCTGGCAACCATCTTGCGCATATAATCAGTCCACCTTGCCTGAGGGCGTCTTACACTCCGTTTGCCGATACGCAGTCTCCACTCGAGAACTCGTTTGCCCCATCGTCATCGGTTCCGTATAACTTCTTATGGTAAACAAATTAAATACACATGCACAATAATAACAGACCTGTTTGTGAGATGTCTGGACTTGACGTGCCGCCGCCTGTAGCCCCAGCTGTTGTATATCCGGGGGCAAAACGGACATGGGAATGACGGGTTCGAGTAGCATGCTGTAGTTGAGTCTGGAAGCGACAAAGTCATAATGAAGACACATACACTCACGCCGTAATTCTCAAAAAG
>SJJU01022362.1:0-11065 GCA_012932125.1 Conopomorpha cramerella | reverse complement strand
ATTTAACCCAACGTGACGGGGTGTGAGCCCATCTCCGTTATAGGGTTCACACTCCTTATGGTGTGCGGGTTTCATCACGATATTGTCCTTCACCGTTAAATTACCACATTTTTTTTAATTATGTCCTTAAGTACCTGTGTCTCTCAGCATGCCTTGGTAGGGGTTGACTGATTCTATATTTATCGACAGTCGATATTGTGTCAAGGATTTGTACTTATAACACCTGACACAACGAACGTTTTTATACTGACCTAATGGATGAGTGATTTGAATATTAATGTTCTATATTTGGTCATTTGTTTGTTGATAATTTGAAGATTGTACTTTATTTTATTGTATGTGCCTTACCAAAATGTGTTGATAAAGAGGTATCATGACTATAACATATTTATTTCATCGATGACACATTCAACCCTGACATTCTATCCATGCCAAATAATAATATTTCTAATCTAACAGGAAACTAATTTGATATTAGGTGTAAGTACAACTATTCTTACTTTATTTGCAGTGCCCTAACAGGGTTCATGATTTGGATACCTATATTTATTGTAAGCCCTTTTGTAAAACCAACATGAAGCAATAAACGATATGATTACGATTATGATTAATTAAGTCAGAAATAAATCTCATAGTAAGTATTTTAATACAATGTACAGTAATAATAGGTGGAATCAATCGTATACCTGGTGTGCGAAGTTAAATTACCTACCAACTCCTACATTTGAAACTCGATATTTTCACTCGATTGAAAAATTGGTAGGTTTGGTCAAATGAAACGTTTTCTTTTCATTATTCTCCTGTGAGGACGCCCTCAGGCAAGGTGACTGATATACGCAAGATGGCTGGCAGAAGCTGGATGCGAGAAGCCGAAAACAGACCACAGTGGCGTGCAATTGGAGAGGCCTATGTCCAGCAGTGGACAAGTATGGGCTGATGATGATGATTCTCCTATACTTATCAGCCTATATTATAAAGTCTATGAAATAGAGGCAGACTACGGGAGGCGACTTTGTTTTATACTATGTATTGATAGATTCAATACGGGCTTTATTTGCTTCGTAAGTCTCTTGAGACTCTAAGCATCCCCGCTAGTATATATATATATACTGCGTGCAGCAGAAATTTTATTTATTTCATTTCATATTGACGAGCCCCACAACGGTTCTAAGACCATTTCTCTGGGTCCTTTGACACGCAGTATTGGGATTAAAAGTCGTTGATTAATATTATGACTCATTTGATATAGCAACGTGATACTTATTTCAGAATATGTTGTTATTGTGATAACAATCCTTAGTAATAGTAATTAAATTCTTATTTCAACAGGTCACATTCTGAGATGTCGCGTTGTTTTAGCAAATTAGCGTATATGTTTTCTATTATAATACTTACTAGCGACACGGCTTCGCACGAGCTATCAAGGCTTCTCTACTGTATTATGAATGTATTTTACATATACACCTTCCTCCGTTACAAAAACCGCATCAACATCCACTGCATAGTTTTAAAGATCTAAACATACTTAAGGACAGACAGCGGAAAGAGTCTTTGTTACAAAACATGGATTTATTGCACATCCTATATCCATACCTCTGTTTGTATGAGTAGATCTAAACACCTACATAAGTACTGTGTTATAGTTATTAAGTAGATAAACGAGCACCAATCGAAATTACCAAACCGACAAAGAGCAATCACGTCGTTAAAGCTAAAACACTGTTTATGAAGCTACCCAACAAACGCTCCTAAAACACCAATCACAGGGCCCCAAATCAATCTCTTTTCAAACGTTAATCTTTCACCCGCAGATTAATTAAAAGGTTCAACATCACGATAGTGCGTAATAGCCAGTCACTATTGGACTTTCGGCTGATGAAAATGGGCTTTATTTTCGGTGAGACAAGGCTGGTTTTCATTCGCATCATGTCAAGGACCGAGGTACTCCAGACTCCATACAAGAGGGTTACAGGTACGCCGAGGGCCTTCATTTCGGAGGGTTGTTCTTCATAATTGCAATCATGTTCGGGCAGTTATGTATTAGAGGTAGTACGTATGTAGGTACGTAGATCTCTGCGTCTGAAATTGAAGGGCTTGAAGCGGTGGAAATGAAATAATTGGCAGAGTATTCGTTGATGCCATGTTGATGTCTATTGATCTTTTTTTCAATGGCAAAAAAAAGTGCAACCCTTTCTGTTTGTCATTCAAATCTGAATGAAATTGTACGGACATAGACTTCCAATGTTTTTTTATTATTTGCTAGCTGTACCCCGCGTTGCATACCCTTTATTCCGTACGGTGTTTTATTACCGGAATTTCAGGATAAACTATATCTTATTTGTTCTGATGTATTCGATATTTTTGCTAACGGTTTATTAAAATCCGTTGAATATTTTTTGCGTGAAAAAGTAACAATCAGACTTGCCAACTATCGCGTTGAAAAAGATAGATAGAAGGAGATATAAATATTTTCTGCCAACTGGCAAGACCTGCCAAGGTGTGTAAGTTAACGAAATCTTTGTGGGTCTAGTTCTGATAACGGACCATAAACGCTAATCCCTTAACAAACCACACATTATTTGGGTATCCTCGTACAAAGTAATACAGTTAGTGTCATTATATTTTAGTACCCAGCACACCCACGGGACCATTAAAATAGGTTTATTCTAGTAACACATACTCGGAGCCTTACCTACTACGGAACGTGGTTATCTTTAGTTCTCGGCTAACTTTTATATTCTTTCTCTCGCTCTCTCTTTCACACAGCAAACTTCAGAATACGAGATTTTAGACGTTAGTTAAAGAGAAACCAAGTATAGAGATCATTAAAAAATGTTTTTAGTTAACTGTTTATTTTTAATATGGCATGAAACGTAATTAGAATATCAGCTTTTAAAGTATTCCTGACAGCGGGCCTAATATTATTTCGCTTATTCACAGTCAACAGAGTAGGACAGAAGTACTACGTATATACGCTATCAAGTATATTCTAAAAGCTAGAGAGTCCACTCCAATAGTTGGAGTGCGGAAAAGAGAAATACTATAGTCTAATAATCATTACGTCTCTACAGGTAGGTTTATCTTTGAACGATACGAAGCAGAAAATTATAGTCACTTTCCTCGACTTTATCTGTATTCTCACTCCGATCTGACTCGTTGATTACAAATCCCAAAGTCAACAAGTACCTACACCTCAAAAAGGGGCGGCTTTAGCCGAACCTACTATACCGGCTAAGTAAATATCCGATACAATCAATAATCGAGGGAGGGTGTTGGAATAATATCAACATAGGTAAGTACAGACACTGTCACGTCAAGTGTAACACGACCGAGATACATAGACCTCTAAATTGGAAATACTTGTTGAGGTATTTAGTCCACTGTCTATTTTGTTTTTGGTTATTCCTGACACATAGCGATTTTCCGGTACACATCATGCCTTTGTCTCTTACGGGACGTGACGGCGTGCCCCTGACGGTACATGATCGTCATGCCGGAAATACGGCGTAATGTAATAAAATAATCTATGGAAATAAAGCCACGGGTTGCCAGTTCTCGTCAAATATTGTGGCAGCGACACATTTTCTTCTCTCGTGTGATTTAGCTTCGAATGTGTGCCGCCATTCTTTACGGATCCACGGCTTGGATTATATGACTGGCAGGTTTAATATATTTTTTTGGTATAGGCACAAACAGGTTGCGGTCGATCGTGCCTAGTGGAAATGTAATAAAATTTCTTTCTGTCAGAGTCGAATTTTCTCCTAAAACACGGCAACATCAGAGTTGGAAATTCGACGTAATTGGCGTTTTAAGTGATGTAAATATACGCAATGATGTCACATTTCCAACAGCCCACTTTAACTTTTTCGTTGAATTCTCGTTAATAGAAGTTCTCCGACCAATTACGGCGGCTTTAAAAGTGTCTGAAAATCTAGCTATAAATGAACTAAGTTATGGAACATTTCAAACTTCAAGAGGCTCTGTCAGTAAGAAGATGGCCGAAAATGAACATTGTGACATTTTCAAATAAGAGCAATAAAACAAAATATAATCGAAGGTACAGTCAGACAGCTAAGTGGTACACTTTTCACATAATTCACACCATATAAAGAAAACATCGAAACTGAAACTAAAGTAGATTACCTAAGTATAAATGTATCGGGACAACTTAGTGTCGATCTTTTGGTCATCTATTGTTTTTTCAACAAAATAAATGACAAGGCAAATAACGCATTGAAATTCGTTGCAACAAGATAAGTCACACGCAGCATGACATAACAGCCAATGACAACTCGTATTTCGTCAATGCCGTATCTTGCTTGACGCGTGTGCTAGATTTTCTATAATATAATATTAAATAGATACTGCGCTTCTTTCAAAAGCATCAATCAATCAAGCAATATTAATAATTGACAATATTCTTGAAATAAATCGTATTGTAAATCAATTAATAATCCCAAAGTGGCACCTTTGCAGTTAATGGCAGAAAACGAAATAACAACAAAACATATAAACTCAATTTTCCATGAACACCTTTTGTTCATCATGAAGTTTTCCAATTACAGCAGGCTGCGCGGAAGAAGCAAAATTATTTTAATTGAATAACATAAATTGATATTGTACATTCGCTCAACAATGGAGCGAATTCATTTTCAATGTCGGTCGCTAAAAATAAGGTTGGTGCAACGCTTACACTTCGAACTAAAAAAAAATTACTCTTCACGCCTTTTAATCCCAAAGCGGGGTAGGCAGAGGCACTTGCTAAAGCAAATGCCCACAGTTCACCAAGCGTATTTAACCCAACGTGACAGGGGGTGAGCCCATCGCCGTTATAGGGTTTCACACACCTTGTGGTGTGCGGGTTTCATCACGATGTTGTCCTTCACCGTACGAGCGTTGCGTTACGTACATAGGCTCTGAAAAAAGAGTCCCATTGGTACACGTCCAGTAGCCGGACTCGAACCCGCGACCTCCTGATCACAAGTCAAGTATCCGACCAACTGGACCACAGACGCTCTTCTCGCTTCGAACTAACCATCTCTATTAACACCGTCTAGTAAGTAGGACAGTGCATTAAAGATAGTTGCTTATATATGGTATTTTTTGCCTTAGTTGACACTGAATATGTAGAGAAGTGGTCAATTTATATGGCTAATTAGAGTTTACGAGGCCTAATAAAAATAGAAGATATTGTAGCAAACCCGTAAACTAAGCTAATAATTTTCAAATTGTAAGTGTATCAAAGTAGTAAGTAGTATAAAAAGTCTTCTTGCAAAAGTTGGAATGTATGTTAATATTATGTATGTGTATTGCTTAGTTTATTTTTATAAGTATTATTTTTTGGCTGACTGTAAGTACATTGTTTTTTCGCCATGGATGAAGAAGAATATCAAGTCGTTCTGAAGATTACGGGTAGGTAAGTGTGTAAGTTAATACTAAGAAACGTGCACTATATTTAAATACAAAGAAAACAAAACATAAAGAGAGAATCCAGACAATGTACTTTAACTATGTTCAGTATTGAGCAAACACTTATTTATGCTTTAGTGATACGTAGAACCTTACAGCAGATAGATCAACACATAATGGTGCAAAATACAAAAGTGCCAATGTACATTTTCATTGCCGCGTTGTGCCGGAAATTTAATTTGTTAGCCTTGTATTGTTGCAGATCGGGCTACGACTTCTGTTCAGTTATTAATGTTCTCTTTCAGTGATTTCCTATTTCCTTTTGTTGTGAAATCGTCATTTAAAAAAGTAAGTAAAGTAAGTTAGGATTGTTCACTTTAAATTGTAGAGTAGGGACGCCCTTTAATGCCAAGCGGGGTAGGCAGCTTGCACTTGGAGCACTTGCTAAGCAACTGCCCATGGTTCACCAAGCGTATTTATCCCAACGTGACAGAGGGTGAGCCCATCGTCGTTATAGGGTTCACACAACTTATGGTGTACGGGTTTCATCACGATGATGTCATTCACCGTACGAGCGTTGAGTTGCGTATATAGACTCTGAAATAAAATCCCATTGGTACACGTCCAGTAGCTGGACACGAACCCACGACCTCTCTATTGCAAGTCAAGTATCCGACCAACTGGACCACAGACGCTCCCTCCTCTTCTCCTTTTAAGACGCTAGTCCCACTGTATATGTGTAAGAGGAACAAACTATTCTCAACCAGCACTTAAGTGCTGATTATTATTTCAGAATACGGACCCAGGTATCTACAATTTGAAGTGGACAAAACTAACAAGACGTGTTACTTATGTTAATATTAATCACACAAGTATCCAACCCACCCAAACGTACAGCCACAGGTAATTATCCCGGAACCCTTACATAAAATCGATCCCGGTATAATTGCTACACGGATAAATCCGACTACCCCAACGGCCGACGGCAAGACTGATCGAAACACAGCTCAGAACAGCGCCTTCACAAATTACAGGTTATTTACCTAATTAATAATAGCAGCTACTGCGAAATACTGTTAAGTCACTGAAAATAAATACTTGGGCCATTAATAAGTCGGTACAGGAGAAAACGAAATTACAATAATGTCAGTATCGATCGTGTAATACGGCAAAGAAAAGTCAAAATGGCGGACCCTATTCTTACTTGAGAAATTTTCATAAACGCGGCAAATAAATCACAGTGACAATGCAGAATAGAGCTAAGAGCAGATGTGATTTAGCGGACGGTGCTTCGAAATACGTATTTTTTGTGTGCGTATTCTTATTTAAGTTAGTAATGGCACATTTCTATTATGGTAAAGGAAATCTTCTTTTGACTATCTGTTTTCTTGATGAATACTTCATTGTATAATCCATCGTCATACAATGATCCTTCATCATCATCATCACCAGCCAATATTCCTTCACTACTGGACATAGACCATGTTCCTTAAGGTAATGATAAGCTGATTTGTGTAAGCCAAGTAATAATTAATATGTAGTCAGGTGCCTGTGCTATTAGTGCGATACGTGAAAATAAATAGAGGATAGTTTTTAAACTCAACCTCCTATGCACTTTAGTGGACCCAATAATTAAACACAATAGGAATTTTGTAGGTGGTGAAACGTTTGTTCATAGTGATAAAAAAAAAAAAAAATGAGTATTAAGTCATATTTATGTTAAATTTTTTTTTAAATTAGCAGTAAGCCTTGGCGATTTGAAAAGATGCCAGTTTCTTCCCGGTTCTTCTGGCCAGTAAAAGAAATTAATTCGAACCGGGGACGATTACTGTTGTTTTAAAGTCATAAATGACGTTCATCAAGCTTTGTGTTATGCTACTGTATATCTGTATGTTATAGCACTTATTAAGATGAAAAAATAAACGCTTTGACTTGTGACTTTAAAATAAAATAAATACACTTCACGCCTTTAATCCCAAAGAGGGGTAGGCAGAGGCACTTGCTAAAGCAAAGTACCCACGGTTCACCAAGCGTATTTAACCCAACGTGACAGGGGGTGAGCCCATCGCCGTTATAGGGTTCACACACCTTGTGGTGTGCGGGTTTTCATCACGATGTTGTCCTTCACCGTACGAGCGTTGCGTTGCGTACATAGGCTCAGAAAAAGAGTCCCATTGGTACACGTCCAGTAGCCGGACTCGAACCCGGACCTCCCGGTTACAAGTCAACTATCCGACCAACTGGACCACAGACGCTGATAAAAAAGTTTTACTTTTTAGCACGTCGACAGGCGGGATGTGTCCCTGAAAGTGTTAATACCTAGTCATGGGGTTAACAGAACCTTTGGGGACATAATGTCTTCTAAGTAACTTTTAGCTTGACAAATTATTGAGCTTAGAGAAACAAATAGTAAGGGAAGTGAAAAATGGCCAATCCATCGGCCAGTAATCCTTTTCACACCGTGGATATACCTTAGATCGCATTTCATGCTGTGCATTTGAATAAATACAGAGAAAACATGAGAAATAAAAAATACGCACTTTTGATTGGTTGTTATGTCACACTTTGTGCGAATCTTTTTGTTTCAACAAATTGCAGCGCGTTTTGTCTTGTCACTTCTTTCTTGGGGCGCTATTCTAGGGGCTTGTTATCGTTATTTTTACGTCCCAATTCAATACGGGAAAATATTGCATTACATCCCAGATCAACACGGGAAAATATTGTATTACACACTTACTCAGACTACTTATTGTAAAACATTCTCATGTTTACTTTGAAGAAATATTCTCTCTACAACTAACTCCACAGCAATATTACCAAGAACGTTGACTAATCCCTACACGGCAAACAAACAAAACCCACGCCCGAACACGTCCGAACTGCAGGTGCTTTGAAAACAACATCCCCGTTGCATCCAAAGCAAATTGTGCCAAGAATAATATTGTGTCTATCCGTTAAGACACTGATGGTTCCGTACCTGGAGAATTCCCTCGTTAAAATCAAAGTTTCTCCTTTGAAATTTATGACCACGACCGCCGCCGCACACCTGAGCACGATAACTAATGACTCATAGGGTACATCTCCTTCTACCCTCAACTGGAGCGCTGTCATTGGCTACACAGAAAATATGGCCGCCATTATGCCAGGAACGACCATGCATCACGGTGACTTGTTACCAAACTATTTTGAATATGGAAATTGGGATATCAATATTGTAAAAATTGTGTTGCATCGGATGCCCCATCAACTATAACGGTCCATGATAGAGATTTTATTATAAACTACTGAAACCGGCAAACGTTGTTTTGCCAAATACATTATTACCAGTGTTTCCCTGCTATTATACTCGTATTACGTATGTATTATACATAATTATTAACCTTCCTCTAAAATCATTCTATTACAGTAAACCGCATCAAAATCCGATACTTTTATAGATCTGCATACTGACAACGGGATGTGACTTTGTTTAATATTATGATTGATGATGCTTTTTCAACATCTTCCAACATTTGAAAATAAACCTTTTTAAGTAACGTGTTCCAAAAAATGATTCATTAGTCTTTTTCACACCTAACTACAAGTTTAACATGGATACTGTTTGTTAATTCACTAAGCACGAGTCACATTATTTACTCAGGTCGTGATAAGCCACGACTCACCACATGCTGTGCTGTATAGAAAGTTCCCCCAAACTGTATAAGAACACTGTACTAAACTGTAACTGACCAGTATAATTTGAGCTATTTTAACTACAAACGCATACAGCAATTCTAGCTCAGTTAGAATTTTTATTGGATATCTCGATTTATCCTCGGTCATACATCGCTGGGGACTCTCGAGTCGGATTTAAGGAAATCTGCAGGTGTCTTGAAGGCTCCCAAGATTTTTATTGATGCGTGCATCGTGGCATACTAAATTCGTCACGAGGCACTTGGGATTTGGGTTGCAGGATATCAGTACGTGTTTGATGTTACGTAGTGATAGATAGTTATATCAACAGCGTTTAATTTGTCACCTACCAGGGTTATTGTTCAGGCAATCGGTGTTACATTTAACTAAAACAGTGTTGAAACGAATTGTTAATTATCTTGTTGAAATTAAATCATCCATTTCATGTAGACAGATACTTGGTACTTACCCATATTTTATATCAATACTAGTGAACGCCCCGCGATTTCATTCGCGTAGTTTCAGTATTCAATCGTCATACAAACTATAACACCTTCTATATACGCGTCTCACAGGATCGGGGTAAAAAGTATCCTATGTCCTTCTTCAGGTTCTAAGCTCCCTCCCAACCACTTTTCAACCAAATCGGTTCAGCCGTTCTTGAGTTATAAATAGTGTAACTAACACGACTTTCTTTTATTATATAGATGAACATAAGTACAACACTAGTATTTTCTAGATTCCTCCTTGTTCCGGCTATATTAGGATGATGGACGGAACTTTCGGAACATATTTTGAAGAAGTATCACCAGGGCCAGGCGGTTAAATATTCATCACTAATATTTTCGTGAGAGAAGTAAAGAATCCGTAGATATGTAATCGAGTGAGCTAGATTCTTTAGATGAGCTATTTAGGTATATAAAGCAGTAAGTATATCCTCTATAATAGCCCCTGAGGTGTAACAAACCCGTACTAACAACCACCACCTGAAACAACCACAAAGCCATACAAAACAATACTGACAAGAGAAGCATTCAAGTATTCTCAAGCATTTTTCCATCAAGACTCTCCACCTCTCATCTCTCCGACGATAAGTTATTTTTCTCTCATATTGGAGGAAAAATTCATATTAAATCTTTTGATAAGTTCCTCCTCATACACAATGCTTCAATAAAGTCTGAGCCTCCCCGGTACGTGGTACAGTCCAGGACTAAGCTAAGCTGGCGGCTGATTTAAATTGGCCTATATTGCTCAAGTAAATACAAGCAATGATAGTTCATATGCCTATTGCATACGAAGGAAGATGCGTTGCGCTACTATGTTCACATTCATGGGAATTTAATATTTAACTTTCCTTCAAGACTCTCCACGTTAGGTGAGCCAATGTAAGATTATGATTTGACGACATGTTCTTTGAATACTTGGTATACGTCGATGAGATTGATTATCCTAATACCTAGCTATTAGCTACTTGTAAATGCTAAAGAAAGAAAACCCTAGCTTAGTGGTACTCCACACATCGCAGCTGTGTTTTTAAGAACCTGCATTGCATACCAAATTTTCAGGGAGGTATTTTGTTTTATAGACTAGTAGACTATCCGCGATCTCACCCAAGTATTTAGACATTTACATCATTTTCAGTAATTTTAGCGTTTAGGCTTAAGTAATAAATGAAAAGAAAAAAAAAGCTTATTCTTTGTTTATTTTGATTGCGAAATCGGGGATTTACAAGGATCAGTATTTGTATTAATATATTTAAATATCCTACATCAATGTTGGACATCAATGATGGTGAACAAATTTTCAAAACGGTCCAGTAGATCCGGAGTCAATGCAATTATTACAGTGAAATCAGTATTCGTACTAAGTAGAGATTAGTATAGAAGAAGGCACAGACGAATGCCCGTCCCAGATTGCCGTATAAGTTCGTTCCAGTAATACATAATATAACGCCAATAATAACTTCTAATACAAATATTTATGT
>SJJU01022359.1:0-10219 GCA_012932125.1 Conopomorpha cramerella | reverse complement strand
CGTGATGAAACCCACACACCACAAGGTTATTGAACCCTATAACGGCGATGGGCTCACCCCCTGTCACGTTGGGTTAAATACGCTTGGTGAACCGTGGGCGTTTCCTTTGGCAAGTGCCTCTGCCTACCCCGCTTTGGGATTAAAAGGCGTGAAGTGTATATGTTTATTCGTGCATTACATGTAATATACAGGCACATGAGGAAAATGCAATGCAAGAACGTACGCACTCCGACAATAAAAAATGCGACGTCCGTCTCGCCTCTACACGAGGCATCCTCAACCTTGTTGACCCAGTAATGACTCCGCTCCGAGTTCAGAGTGTATTTTCTGCATGTACAGTCGCACATGTATGCACAGAGTAACATTTCAAAACCAGTTTCTTATAGATATAACATTGATAGAAATGTTATGGTTTTGCGATATGGGATGAAGTAGTAAGATTCAAGACCAAAATTAGCCAAATCGGTCCAGCCGTTCTCGAGTTTTAGCCAGACTAACGAACGGCGATTCATTTTTATTTATATAGACATCTCTATTGTGGCCTGTGGGACTTCACCCTACGTACCTATAAATCTATAGAAAATAAACGTCAGAATCGGGTATCAAACCATTACTCCATAACGATGTTCAAGTAATTATGTTACTCACTATTTAATGGTGTTCTAGGTGGTAGAAGATGAGGAGCCCCTGGGCGTTGCCGCTAGCGTGGCTGGCGCTAGTCGCGTGGGGCCAGGCGGCCGCCATGCCCACCGCTGAGACACTCGTTGTCTCCAAGATTGATGAAATGGTGAGTCAATTTGAGAAACTTGTTGCGACGATTTATGTTTCAGTCATTTAAAACCATAACCTACCTCTACATCTTTTGGAATGTGAAATAATCAAAATTCATTGACTAAAGCACGGAAGTGTAGCAAGTCTTAGGCATGATTCTAGTTAACAAATCGACGCTTAACATTATCGATGCTTTCATTACACGATGAGCTTTTAAAAGATTATAACACTAGCCAGCATAATATATAATGTAGTTACTACACGAGCACGTAATTTTTAAAAGGCTGGTTGTTAGCAACGCATATGCATATATATATATATAGCTATATAAAACTTTGCTCCACGTATAGGCGAGCACCCCTATCGTACTGGAGGAGTCGACCACGGAGGAGCCGGCGCCGCCGCTGAAGATGCTGGAAATGTCGGTGCGTTCAGACGTGGCGTTGCGGTACACGCGCACAGCCATCGTGACGCGCGTGCGCAACCCCGCTCACCGCTCTCAGGAAACCACGTTCCGTGTCTTGCTACCTGAAACTGCATTCATCAGCGGATTTGTTATGTGAGTGCCGTTTTGCTGCTTATTGTTAAATACCAGCACAGTTACAGTCAGTTACGTCAGAAAGAAATACTAAAAAATATTATCATTGTTTTCAGGACACTTAATGGTACATCATACAAAGCTTACGTTAAAGAAAAGGATGAAGCCAAACAAATCTACAACCAAGCTGTCTCACAAGGCATTGGTGCTGCTCATATTGCCACCAAGTAAGTACCCACTAATTTGAATTATAGTATTTGATTTAGGTTCACTATTACTTAGTTTAACAACAATTTGAACCCTTTCTTGCCTACATTCCTCCTACAATTCATATTCCTCTTTGACTTCGTAACTAAGGGATCTTTCGAGAAAATTATGTCGTGTTCTGATGAAAAACACCTATTTTTCTTTCCAGAGCTCGAGATTCAAATCATTTCACGGTATCAGTAAACGTAGAGCCCAACACTGAAGCTGTGTTCAATCTGACATATGAGGAGCTTCTGCAGCGTCGCAACGGTGTGTACAACCACGCTATCAACCTGCATCCGGGCCAAGTGGTGCCCAAACTCGAAGTCAAGGTCTACATCAAGGAGACGCAGAAGATCACCGTGCTGCGCGTCCCGGAGATCAAGACTGGAAACGAGGTTGATGCCACCGAGGATGATAAACGTAAAGTTCTAGTTTGATTACCTAGGGGTAGCAGTAGAACAACTGGATACACTGACCCCGTGGCATTGAGTTGCCCATGAGGGTTTTTTCCCTAGTGAAAAAATGTAGTAATCACAATTGGCTGATTTTGTTAGATAAATAAAAAATAACGATGATGTCGATTAAGTATACAAAGTCAGCAGTGCATCGTACTTCTATCGTAACCCTATTACGGCTCAACTACTGTCGCAATAGACTTGCTAAGTTTATCAAGAGTCTTTACATTATATTACCTTTACCGTATGCCTTTACCCTAAACGAAAGACGGGTGGTTGACATAGGGTGCACTCGAAAACCGCTTTCTCTTTTCTTCTGCTCTACATAGGACATTGTGATGTTTTCCGATTCTCCAAATCCGTGTCACGGAGCATACATACTAGGACCGTATGATATTCACTTCCATTTAGTTATATGAAATCAGTCTAAGTCTATTTTTATGTTTATTATCTTTGAGACATGCTTCAATAAGTGAATGTCAAAATTACAAGCTTAAATAATTGCTCAAATGGAGGTACCAAAACCTTAATGTCTGTATACACCTAAGTTTCTACTTAGGTGTATACAGACGTATATGAGTGTATTTCTTCTGAAATAAAGATTATTATTATTATTATTTCAAAGCTTTCAGTGACTATAATAACTTGATTAGAGATTAGATTTCAAATTTGTGATTTTTGGCAGAAGAAATTCCGCCCTGCAGAGCTTTCTCCACGTTAACGATCTGTAACACACTCTTTACCTATTTACAGAGAATCCAATAGCTACTATCGAACGTGGCCACGACGACCGAGAGGCTACCATTACGTTCACACCCGACAAAGAAGAACAAGAAAAACTTATGTCTGTTTATGCGGTAAGAATCTTATATTTCATTGTGCCATAGATAGATGTGTGAAATGTTCCTCATTGTAATTAAGTCATGCATGACGTCTTGACGAGGTATAGAGTGATCAAGTGGCCTACAATTTTGCAAAAAATAACACGGTGTATCAGATTTTAATTCAGTATGTTACCTATTTACCTAACATACCATAGGAAACATGCATTTTAACAACACCTTAAAGTTCACATAAACTGAAGAATCGTACAGAAATTGTCTTAAAATTCGTATAATATATGTGAGTAAAACAGTAATATCTCAGTCTCCTAAGTAACGCCATAGAGTGTAAACCTGCTGCCTACCAGATTTGAAACGTTTCTTATTGTACTGAAGGAAAAATCAGTCGAGTCCCGCAACATGCACCGGTCGTGGGGTGCGCAGGATGAGCCCGAGCAGGCCGGAGTGCTGGGACAGTTCGTGGTGCAGTACGACGTCGACAGACCTGATGGGGGCGAGATATTGGTGAGCATCCGATTAAGCTGTGTTTACAAATATTCGTTCACTCGTCTCAGCCGCATGGTAACGCCGACTTGAGAGACATCGTACGGAATGGTACGACGCCAAAGTGTCTAAGATAAATAGGTAAATTTAAAATCTCCCGCTACACTCTGAATACCCTGATATGCTCTGGCTTCAGAATAATCCCCTCTTGCTCTCTAGTCATATAATCGTCGTCTATACCTATTTCATCACATAAAAGTAAATATAGTAATCATTTTTTCATTATTACCTAAATGCAAGCAAAACTAGTAATTTCCTGGCTCAGGAGACAATGTAATATTAATTTCATTTTGACCCTCTGTTTCATAGGGGCTGGTGTGAATCGGAGAGGATTTAAAATAACACTCCACTTTGTTGCTGGACATTTAACTCGCTGTAGGACAAGAGCAGAAGAAGGCTCTTACTTGACATAAATTACCTACGTATCTACCTCTTATTCGTAACATTTTCTGTCGGATTCTCTTAGGTGAATGATGGCTACTTCGTCCACTTTTTCGCGCCATCGAACCTGCCCGCGCTGGCCAAGCACGTGGTGTTTGTGCTAGACGTGTCCGGCTCCATGGTCGGCAGGAAGATCGACCAGCTCAAGGACGCCATGCGGTCAATACTCGGTGAACTTCGGACAAACGACTACTTCAATATTGTTGCTTTCTCATCGGGCGCCAAGGTAAGAGGTTTGGGCAAAACGATAGGAAGATGAAAATTGTTTTATTAAAAGGATAACATGGAGGCTTAACATGTTCACAGGTTATAATATAAAGTCGTGGGATGTTAACACGTTATAGTCAGGTGAACAAATCTTTAGTGATGACTGTTTGGATATGGTATTGGAGACCCAACGAAGGATCCATGTCCAAGTAGGAAGTCCTTCTAGTCGGAAGAAATACAGTTAATATTTTTAGTAGGTAGTCCAAAGTTGTTATGCAATTTCTGCCTGCACGATAACGTCTGATCGTATGTTCAAGACTGATCTGCACCTTGTATATTGGATCTAACAGTGGAACTTGGATGGAACTTTGCGGTCGATTTATCAATATAATCAAACGGACACTATTTAGCTCAACGCTTTCTCTACCCTGTTACATGGTTGATTATTAACATGTAGTTACATTGTGAAGGTTCACGACCTGGCCGAAGCACTGCAGGACGCGCCGCAGCAGCCCGCGTACAACGCGTGGCTGTACGAGGAGGAGAGCCGGCCGGCGCGTCTCGTGCCGCCCTCGCGCGCAAACCCGGAAAACATTGCGCGTGCCAACGTACTCATTAACAGACTTATTGCCACTGGCGGTGAGTTATCTCATTATTTGCTCATTTACGTAGTGGGAAACAGTGCTCGTGCATTTATAAGTTTGTAAATACTTATATATTTTAATGTTTGCTCAATGGATTCAGTAAATACTAAAAATCTGTTTTATTTAACGATTTCTGTTACAACATCTTAATGTTTTTGACTTAAGATACCCATGCTCACGTTATACTTGTGAGTTCAAAGATAAACAAACATAGATTATTAATTATCAGCACATCCTAAGTCTTACCGCGTTAGTTGAGTCAGCACCAGTATCAGCGTTCTTCCAATTGTCAGGCACGAACATAGCGTATGCGCTGGACGTGGCGGTGGCGCTAGTGAAACGCGGCGTGGATTGGTCGCCCAGTAACTCCACCAAAGACGACGTGCGTCCGTCGTCGCGCTCCTCCCTGGCTGACGACGAGGCTGTCGCAGAGACTACTCCCGAAGCACTAGTCTCTACTACTGAAAAGAGTACCACGGTAGCCAGCAACACGAATGACAGCGAGGGTGAGTCGAGAAAATCTTCCTCTTTTCATAAAATATTTGAAAATTCCTGTGGAATAAATATGCAGCTCTGCTGCTTTTAGTTCGATGGAATGACTGATTACGTTGGAACAGCAGGTTAATTGGATGTCAAGGTAGAAATTTGCTGTCAGCTCCATGGAGTCGTGCTTGTAAAATTGCTCACATGCCTTAAGAATTCATTTCTTATTTCAGAAGCGAAAAAAGTGGAGCCGATAATAATCTTCCTGACTGACGGTGACCCAACTGTTGGTGAAACCAACCCTAAGCGCATCATCAACCGCCTTTCGGAAAAAAACTATGGACCCAACAAATCAACAATCTTTTCACTTGCTTTCGGTTAGTAGATACTTAGAGGTATAATATACTACCTACCTACATCTGAATGTACACACAAAAAAAAACAAAGAATTTTCAACTGTTTTATGATTGTCAGGAGAGGACGCAGACCGCTCGTTTCTGCGCAAGTTATCTCTGAGGAACGACGGCTTCATGCGGCACATCTACGAGGCGGCGGACGCGGCGCTGCAGCTGCAGGACTTCTACCGCCAAGTCTCCTCGCCTCTGCTCGCTGACGTTCACTTCACCTATCCTAAGGAACAGGTATCTAAGAAAAGTCTTCTTCTAAGTGGCGTTTTTTTGGCACTTTTTGCTTTTACCGGAATAACGGAGCCAGCTTTTTTGGGCTCCTGTTCACACAACGAACACACACGTATTCAGAGGATTATTCGGTTATAATGGGTGCAAATTCGGAACGAGTGAAATGCCGGTAATGTCACTTGAGCGTAATATAGTACATTAGACTAGAGTGGAAAAACGTTACAGACCGATGTGAACCAGTACAATTTATCCAATTTACTTAGGTATCGGAGGCAGATTTGACAAAGAACAAGTTCCGCACGTTCTACCGCGGAGGCGAGACAGTAGTGGCCGGGCGTCTCGCCGCCGCAGGGGGAGCAGCCGCCGACAAGGCGGCACCGCCTCTCGCTGCTGAGGTCAACGCTTTCTGCGCTGTCGAAGATGGTGAAGGACGGGTAAGATATACAGAAAGCCACTTAACTGATACTTAGATTCTGATATTTATATTAAAATAATATATGTATAAGGGGGGTACCTTACTACCGCAAGCATATTGTATTCAGCTAGCTACAAGTTAATTCAAGAAAGCGAAGCGAAATTATGTGGCAATCTAATGGCGAACGAAAATCGATGAATAATTTTGTCTATGTAAAAAAAATGTGATGACAACTTCCCTTCCCTCCGACAGCACGATCTCCTAACCCATCCCAGCGGTATCATACCTTCCTGTGAGGCCTAGCTTTCGGCTTATACTAAGTCATACCTCCCAGTGCAAAACGTGTACGTATGATTATGTTGTAGCGTCGATTCCGTGTGACGCCGACGGCTAGCGGCGCCGGCGCCACGCTGCCCCTGGAGCGCCTGTGGGCCTTCCTGACCGTGCGACAGCTGCTGGACGCGCGCGACGCCGACCTCGTGCCTCTGCCGGACCAGCCCGAGCCTAAAGCCCGCGCCTTGCAGCTAGCGCTCAAGGTACCCACTGTTATTAATCATAAGTGAATCCTGAGTGCATGCAAAATATCTATTCATAACTTCGTCAAGGTGAAGGTACTGGAGACTCGATGGAAACCTTATCGAAATAACAAAACATATTGAGATAAACCCGAAGTAGTCCGCTACTCGTCTAGCTGTGATAAGTGCGATGATTAAGTATATGGAAGGAGGATGAAGACAGATAAGATTGAAGTAAGTAACCGGAGTAGATATGAGTCAAATAACAATCCCAGCCCAAAATCAAGAAGACAAAAACATTGTTCTTCCATCGTGTATTGCAGCAAAAAGTTATATTTTATTCTTATTTCCATAGTACGAGTTCGTGACACCGCTGACGTCCCTAGTCGTGGTAAAGCCGAACTCCACGAACGCCGTCGACGCCGAGTCTGTTGACAAAATAGGTGAGAAATCGTTATCGCTCTGAAAGTCAAGAAAGTCAGTAGATATTTATACCAACTTTCCCCCATGGAACCCTATACAAAAATAAAAAAAAGAATTTCATCTCTTCATACAACCTTACCGTTTAGCTGATTGCCGCTTTATATGACGGTACATTTTTATTTCATTTTTGGGGAAAGTTAAGCAACTTATATCATGGGCGTTCTCGAGTTCGCTTGGATTTTTAATATCCTTGTTTAGAAAAGGAAGCGATAAATACCATAAACCTAGTGAATAAAGATTTAATTCAGATTTTTCCTAGTGGGGTAGACAGTAGGTACCTCGTGTGTTCATAAGTTTTGAGACAAACTTTGTACTCAAAAAAAAATAAAAAATGTTACTGGCTGATAATTTTTTCTTTTTCCAATTTTGAATTTGGAATGTTAACTTTTAATTTTTATGATTGACAGATTCATTTCTTTTAATTTTCTCGCGATGGAGGGAACTAAAGAATTACGTGCGACCGTTATTTCGCTACATAAGGTAGGAAAAAAACCAATGGAGATTTTCCGTGAGATGAAAACTTTTGGAGTGAGCCGTAACTTCGTGTATTACACTATTAAACGATACAAGGAGACAAGTTCTTTGCAAGATCGTGAAAGAAGTGGTCGGCCACGCTCTGTGAGGACGCCTGCGAACATCAAAATCATCAGAGAGAGACTTCGCCGAAATCCATGTCGCACTCAGAAGAAACTCGCTCTGCAGACTAATATTTCGCGCGTTTCAGTGAACAGAATACTGAAATATGATCTGAAGGTAAAGGCGTATAGCCGTAGGAAAGTTCACTTTTTAAACGATCGCCTTCGTAAATTGCGACGCGAACGTTGTCCAATACTGCTTAAGAGACACGATGCGAGGAAGATACTCTTCAACGATGAGAAAATCTTTACTGTCGAAGAAAAGTTCAATCGACAAAATAATAAAGTGTATGCCAAAAGTAGCAAGGATGTCCCAGCTTCAGCACGGAATGTCTCGCGGTCTCATCATCCGGCCAGTGTGATGGTATGGTGGGGAGTTTCGTACGATGGTGTCACTCCACTCCATTTCTGCCAAAAAGGCGTCAAGGTGAAAGCCAAGAATTACCAAAGTGACATCTTAGAGCAGGGGTGGCCAACTTGATTGGACCCAAGATCTCCTGTTTACTTAGGAAACCCTGTGCGATCTACCAATTACATACTTATTGAAATCTTAAATGAAACCGCGTACCTAGTTCAGTACACATTTTTTTTATTAAGACATATTTATATATTAGGTACTTATTAAACTTTATATTAGTGTGAGCATTGTGTCTGTGCATTCACTAATTTAGCATAGTCAGGTTTATAGTTGGAAATTACCAACCTTAAAGAATCCAATGTATGAGCATCTGTCAAGCGAGACCGGTGTTTCGTTTTTGTTTGTTTTAGGTAGGAAAATGCTGACTCGCATAAATATGTTGAACCAAAACAAGAATTAAGTTGTTCAACACATTTCTTGAAATTTGGATACTTTTCGTTGGAAACCAATGCCCAGAAATCTTGATCTGACGACCTTGCTTTTAGATACATGTCGCGCAGAGTAATAATTTCGTTTTGTAAAATGATTTGATCCATTTGTAATGTATCTGTAAACTTTGTAGCCAATTCATAAATATCCCTATGATCAATCGAATCATTAAAAGGGTAACCAGCAGGATTGCAAACATTACTGAGGAATCAGCCTTCTTAGTATCGTCGGAAAAATGTATGCAAAAGTGTTGATCGAAAGGGTAATACGTGAGACTGATGAAAAAATCTGGATGTACAAGCTGGTTTTAGGAGGGGAATGGGATGCACCGACCAAGTCTTCTCTTTGCGCCAGGTGACGGAGAAGTTTTTGGCTAAAAACCAAAAGTTTTTCTGCGCTTTCATGGACTTAGAGAAGGCTTATGATCGGGTACCCAGGAATGAGTTGTGGACCTTGCTGCTGTCCCGGTTCAAGTTGGACAGGACCTTGGTACGGGTTTTGAAATCACTTTATGATGATTCCAGTGCCTGTGTCAGGGTAAACGGGACCTACTCAGACTGGTTTGGCATCCATAGAAGTGTCAGACAGGGATGCGTAGCGTCTCCGTGGCTGTTCAATCTGTTCATGGACAGTTGTTTGGAAGATCTGAAAGGTCGTGATTGGGGTCTAGATATGGGTTGTTTAATCATCAAATGCCTTTTATATGCTGACGATCAAGTTCTTCTTGCACCGTCGGCGTATGAATTGCAGCAGATGATTAATTGTATGAATGAGTCATTGAAAAGGAAAGGAATGAAAGTGAATGCAGTAAGACCAAAGTAATGGTAGTCGAAAATAATGAAAGGACAATTTGTGAGTGCATGATTGACGGTGAGAAAGTTGAACAAGTGGATGAGTTTGTATATTTAGGATCTCTATTTACAAGTGATGGAAAGTTTGACAAAGATATTGAAAGAAGAGTGAGTGCGGGTAATAAGGCTAACGGTGCCCTTCGCAGTGTTATGGAGAGCCAATTCATGTCGAAAAAGGCAAGATTTGCTGTCCATGACGCTGTACTGGCACCTACCTTAATGTACGGGAGTGAAAGTTGGGTATGGCAGAAGAAGCATAAAAGTCAATGCCGTAGAAATGCGGTCATTGCGGAGCATGAAAGGCGTGACATTGAATGACAGGATAAGGAATAGTGTGATAATTGAAAGTTGCGGTTTGAAGGAAGACGTAGTGACCAAGATCGAAAAAGGCATGCTTCGGTGGTTTGGGCATATGGAGAGAATGGATGAAAGTCGATTGACGAAAGAGATTTATATGGGTGATGTAATGGGCCGGGTGAGTAGAGGTCGCCCCAGAAGAACATATAAAGACCAGATTGGTGATGTCCTGACCGAAGGTGGCGTGAAAAGTACTCGAAACCGGAAGTCGTGTATAAAAAGATGTATGAATGTAGATGAAGCGAAAGGGGTATGTCAGGATCGTGACAAATGGAGATCTGTAGTCTCTGCCAACCCCTCTGGGA
>SJJU01022351.1:0-11271 GCA_012932125.1 Conopomorpha cramerella | reverse complement strand
TAATAAAATACACAATTACAAATGAATAGCCACGGTGTGGCTGTGCTTGTTAGTGAAGAGGAGACTCCGGCTCAGCATCAAGTCACAGTTACCTGTGACGCTGGTCTTCCGCCGGCACTCAGTGAGAGGGGCGATATACATCATAATTACAATAATATAAATAGATCAAAATATAATTATAATACTTAAAATATAAAGTAAAACAGTTAGACCTACGCATATAATAAATCAACCATACATAAATTATAATTATATATAAAACTTATAAAACATTAATTAAGATAAATAAATAATAGTAATGAGTATTGCAATAAAAGTAAACATAGAGTACATTGTGAATTCAGTGTCTCGTTCGCAACAATCAATGAAATAGTAGCGCACAACAATGTCCGCACATTGGAGTGGTTATTCGTTCCAATCTCGCAAATAGAATAGCTATGAAGGTAACAACGCAACATTCCAATTTATAGAATGGTCCATTCAAAGTCCTGAGCCTCAGCAACGGACTTTTATTTTGTTACTAGTGAACGCCGCGCGGTTTTGCCCGCTTTTACTCTTCTAACGCACGTCAAGAAAGAATAGACCAATAATTTGTACGTCAAAAAAGAAACGACTTCAACCAGTAAAATTTGACATATATGTGGTTTTCTCGTGGACGCCATTGTCGGAACTGAACCAAATTTATAGATTACGATTATTACAGGTCTACTTGAGCTTGTTATTATTAAGGGCCTTACTAATACTGGCGGAATTTTTATTTCGAAGATACACAAAGCTCAACTTGTCAGTTGTATTTGACATACATACGGAATAACCTAGTAGATAGTAGACCTATAATAACCGTTGTATAAGTGATAACGCGTTTATTGGTAAGGGGGTTACCGATTACATAGCTATATAGCGGGTATTACAGTGCGAAATTAACTAAGGATAAGCATTTAGCTTATCTTCGTTGTTTGCTTATGTTAATTGTTGCATAATAGGAAGGCTTTCCTGCATCCTAGCAAAGCGCTTCAAGAAAGACACGACATAGAGCAAATACTCGCTGTGATTGGCTGTTATGTCACACATCGTGCGACTCAGCTTGTTTCAACCAATCGCAGTGCTTGGTATGTCTTGTCATGTCTTTCTTTCATTTTAATATAATGTCAGTCGCATTTTTTTTAAACAATGTTCTAAATAATATGGGCAATAAAAACCTTGTTGGAACCTTAGATGTATTTGGCGTGTTGGAATAAACTTAATCTTTTTTATATGCCAATTATTGCTTTAATTACCTGCCTACTACGCCGTACCCAATATTGTGCGTGAGCATAAAGGAATAGGTTATTACTAAGTGAATTATATATTTTTTTCATGAACGAAGGTACCGTCAGACTTTTATTTTTATGAAAAATCTTACTCAGACTTTCTGGGGAACATGAAGCTTTGAGTGGATATTTTCTATGTACGGATTTATCAAATGGTAGAACACGTCGTCAACTGGCAACTGTATTATATCATAAGATAATATAAAGTAAATAAGTAAACGACAAAATTTTAAAAGCAAGATTTCAAAGCAAAAAAATATTTTTTCTCATTTTTATATCTTACACCTTCGAGGTACACTTTCCAAATAGAAAATAGTTTTATCAACGTCGGACTACTCTGTTAAAAGCTACGCGTGGTAATACTTTAAAAAAATATATACTGCCCGTTTTTTGTTGGTTAAAAATGGAAACATCATGGTGCATTGTCTGACGTTTATCAGATACAGTTCCTCTCGACTCATATGGTCTGCCACCGAACTGGTCTGTATTCCTTGTAATGGAACTACCCTTCTTCTTTCCATCAAAAGAAGAATCATCAAAATCGGTTCATACACGACGCAGTTATGCGCAAACAAACATAAAAAAAACTGCTTAAAAAGACAAAAACTAAGCGGGAGTGCGAGCAAACCACTGGTCGTGCTATAGCGTGTTTTTTTATATAATTAAACAACTTTTAAATTTTTTTCTTTCCAACAAAAGAAGAATCATCAAAATCGGTTCATACACGACGCAGTTATGCGCAAACAAACATAAAAAAACTGCTTAAAAGACAAAAACTAAGCGGGAGTGCGAACAAACCACTGGACGTGTACTATAGCGTGTTTTTTAATATAATAAAACAACATTTAAAAATGTTTCTTTCCAACAAAAGAAGAATCATCAAAATCGGTTCATACACGACGCAGTTATGCGCAAACAAACATAAAAAAACTGCTTAAAAGACAAAAACTAAGCGGGAGTGCGAACAAACCACTGGACGTGTACTATAGCGTGTTTTTTAATATAATAAAACAACATTTAAAAATGTTTCTTTCCAACAAAAGAAGAATCATCAAAATCGGTTCATACACGACGCAGTTATGCGCAAACAAACATAAAAAAGACAAAAACTAAGCGGGAGTGCGAACAAACCACTGGACGTGTACTATAGCGTGTTTTTTTTATTATAATAAAACAACTTTTATGAATTGTATAACAAAGTCTAAAAGTCTCAAATGTCGGCCTCCAAGGCTAGATCTTTGATAGCGCAAACGAAATGGCAATTCAAAAACGAATTGCCTACTTATTTTCGGTATTTCGTTTTTTTTTTTTCTTAGCTTATCGCCATTTATATCGAAATGTCGAATGGAGGGTGAAGAATGTTTGTGGTTTTTCTGTGCTGTAATTACCCTATTTTGTGGCAATAGGTTATTACGGTATTTACCTATTTACGTAATACACACAAAACTTGTAGCTAAGCGAATGCGTGCGTAAGAATGAAATGGTAGAAGGTGAACGTATAAACATAATTTAAAATTAATAGGAATATGTACCTTGTATTTGATATGATATACAGTTTTAGCTTTTAATCCCAAAGCGGGGTAGGCAGAGGCACTTGCTAAGCAAATGCCCACAGTTCATCATGCGTATTTAACCCAACGTGACATAGGTGAGCCCATCGCCATTATAGGGTTCACATACCTTGTACATTGTATTTGCTTTGGCTTTGATTTATTATTATTTAAAGATATATTATCCATCCGGTTCCCGTGGAAATATGAGGATTAAATTTAGCCTGTGTGTTATACCGGTGTACCAGCTATATTGTTGCAAAGTTTGTTAAATCCGACTAGTGGGTTTTGCTTGAAAGAATAAATAATTCAATCTATTAAATGTGTGAATGAAAAACAAGTGAACTGAATGTTAATCTAGACAATGAACACGCGAGTTGAGAATTATCTGCACTCGAATATGATTGGCTGGTAATTTTTCAACGTACCTATTTAAATTAAACTCTGTTCTGAATTCAAACGGTGAAATCGTTACTAAAGGCCTCACACTACTCACACTGAAACAAAAATCCGTCAATAATAAGAATGTGTTTACGCCTGTCACCCTATTTCTTACTATGTTAAAGATAGGTTGAACTATACATTTCTCAAAACTAGAGCCATAACTTCATAGTTCTACCTTCACTGCATAGCTCAACTGTTCTAAACCCCCATAGGTACAGTAAAATTCATAAGTACACAAAGCCAAACCAGTTTCACGTGAACCCCGATTTCCAACTGTTTTCTTTCCATGCCGATGTCTTCTATCGCCAGTTTCTTCACATATTTATAAAGTCGACTGTACATTGAACTGCAAAAAGGTAAGGCTGCATCGGACAAAAACGTTGTCACAGAAAAATGAAACGTATTGCGCTGTACTAAAAGTTCAAAGCTAGAGAGATCAAACATTTAGTGGTCGAACATTGTACCTCTATGTCTGTGAGCGTGTGTGTGTGTGTGTGTGAGAGAGGCGCCGTTAGGGCGTGTTGTGGCATTGTTGCCATGGCAACCGGGCTGCCCGACCAGCTGAGTGACCCGGCGGCGAACAACAGGCGTGGTACAGTCGCGGTCTGTCATGTACACCACACGACCGATACGCATTAGTGGTAAGGGCACTCCTACCCGTAACACGTGGTCGCGGGTTCGCCTCCCGTATTCAACGTACAGTACGGAAAGAATCAAGCCGCATGTAGACTTACCTTGATTTGGGGCAGTGATCCAACTGTCCTGTCTGACTACTTCTACTAATTCATCATCAGCCACTGCGGTTCCTGATGCTGATGCTTGATGAGGACCTCCCATAATGATTTCCAAGACCAAGATTCGCGAGCCTATCTGTCTTCTATCGGGTGCATTTCGGAGAGTGTGCTACGGAGTTGCATAGCCTAATACCCCCATCACATTTTTACAATAGGACAACCAGGAGAACGGCAAAACGTCATCCATACCAGGTGGATTTGCCATTTACGCGAAGCAAACGGTTTGCGTCTACTTTCATAGCGCGAACCGCCTGGATGTGGAACGACTTGCCGGAGACTGTGTTTCCACAGTACAGTCTGAAGGTCTTCAAGTCACTGGGGTGAATAGGTACCTAATGAACAAGTGTGCTCCTTCGTAGAGCACATCGCTGCTTAACATCAGGCAGGAACCATCCTGGTCAAACGCTTGTTAACTGTGTTTAAAAAGAAATAAAAGAAAGGATTTTGAGTGAAAGGTCAATAATCTCCGCTTGGCAGGCGGAGTTGGCGATCGCAACGGTGTGGTTGTGGAACTCACAGAGAGCGCTGCTGTCCGTCCTCTGGAGAGGACGTCTTCTCTCGGTCGTCTTTTACGACCCCCACGACGGGAAAATATGGGCTGGGATGGTGACACATTATGTATTCTATTCGCCGTCACCACACAGACTTCGGAAATCGGTTAGCTCACGCTGTGTATGTGTTTTTTACTTACTTGGCTAAGTAAGAAGGTATAACAAAAAAACTTAACTAAGTAGTTGCCTCAAAAGTAATTTATCAGGCATCAAATACAGTTAAGTTACCACCTATAACCGTTTAAGATTTAACAAAGATAAAAAAATGCTCACACGCCAACTAGCATGCGGTCTAAGTTTGAAACTAAGTCGTGTGGTTAAAACTAAGTGGATAAGGATTAATTCGGTCATGAAGGTGAGCGATAAGGCGAAAACCATCTGACTATGTTATTATATTTTCGCCTGAAATTAGATTAATCTATACTATAATAAAACTGTTGGGGGTCCAAAAATGTACATTGATTCTTTTTACGAAAAAACCAGTGGACTATATCAAGTTGCCGTTATAGAAGCTGAATTTTATATTTTTGAAAAAATGTCTTGCCTGTGTGTTTTTTTGTCCGCGAATCACGTCAAAACGGCTGGACAGATTTGGTTGATATTTGCCACGCAGATACCTTATACACTGGAATAACATTTAGGCCATAAAAAAAATTAATAACATTTATAATTTATATTATTTATTTATATTATTATCAAAACATCGTTTACCGGATCAGCTAGTTTTTTTAATAAAATTTGATTCTAATATCAAGATCAAATGGATCTTTTTCACGGTACTATTGCAGACTTCTTAAGGTCGGACGGGGTAAATGCAACATAATATTTTTACAATACGTATATTGAAGTTAGAATAAAAAAAAAATATCATTAAAAGATCGATTTAGTTATAGACATGTTAACTTTGATTAGATCAAAAGAGGTGCTTTGTTTTATATACCTACTTAATTTGTTTCATAAAAAATAACGATACAATCGAATTAGACGTTTCGAAATTCAAAATGAGATTAACGAAAAAATCTCTTTACAGCCTGTCTGACGTCTTTAATTTTTTGAAATAGGAACATTTTCTGAATTCATGCCTCGGAAGCCGCCGTCACCGCCGACGTTTTTTATTTGTGTTTTCTTTAATTTGTCCCCCATAGCGAGGAGGTAAAGTAAACTCAAATGTAATTTTATTTTTTCTTTTTGTTCACTGCCAGCACCCTTCGCTTTTGAACACTTAGTTTAGAATGTTGCGTGAGCTAGCAGTGTATGTGTTTACTATAATGATGTAGGTCAGTATACAGTGGACATTGTCCCCCGCTAAGCTTCACGCAGTCGAAACTGTAGGTACCTATTATAGAAGGACCGTGCAATGTTTTCTTTTCATTTCTTCGTCTCTTATAGCGTAGGTAGGTGTCATGTGAAGAGATGGTTGCATAAGACTCTAAGTGTATGGGGACTTATTTTAAACTGGCAAACGTGTTGCCTTGCTATTATATGTGTATGTATTTTACATAATATAAACCTTCCTCTAAAATAACTCTGCATACTAGATAACAGTGCACTGGTTTTTACGCCAAGGATTGACACCTATGTATAGGTAACTTGTCTTTACGAAATATAGGTACCTAACCTACATATCTACTCACCCACAAAACACAGGACCTTCGTCAGCCTCTGTCGTGAGTACAACATAAAAAGTTCTAGCAATAACTCTATTATTAGGTGTTAGCTAAAATACTAAGGTAGGCAGTGTCTTTTTGCCTATATGGTGTGCACGCCACTGCTACGTAAGCACATCAAAATCTTTTGCGTAGTTTTAAATATCTAATGATACATAAGGACACTCGGCAGGAGGTGACTACTAAGTGTTTTCTACCAGCGCAGTGTTAGGTTTTACCATTATTGTCTTTTTTTTTTCACCATCTTCTCTCACGTAAATTTTGTATTTGTAATGTGGTGAATTTTCAAACTCCAAAAATGTCTTATTTACGTAGATGTCGCTGGGTGGTGTACAGGGGGACTTCTGTCAGTTATATTTTATTACGTACAAAATATTTAGGCAATAGAAAAGAAGTTTAGAGCCTTAACTTCTATTGTAGGGAAATTGGTTTATTATGTTTCTTGCTGAAATAACACCAAATAATAATAAATTACAATCAAATTTATTAAAATTGGTTCTTACATTAAATACCAGTTGCCTACGACTACTTTTTAGCATGAATAAAATAATATTTCAATATTTATGAACTGTCATCTTCAATACTGACTGCTTGACGTCAGTAATTTCGTTGACATTACTCCCCCGTGAACAGCTAGCGTCGCCTTTTATAGCTAAGAGAAACATGGGCCCTGAAAATTCCCCATTCCGTCATAAATTAGAACTTTTGATTTGAATATGTATTAATTGGTATGTTAAACTTATGTTGGTGTCTCAGTCATTCTTCATTCAGAAGAATATCAATAATAAAAAACAATGTAAAATTATATGTTTGGCGAACCGTACGTGTTTGCTTAGAAAGTGTCTCTGCCTACCCCGATTTGGGATTAAAAGGCGTGAAGTGTATTTATTTTTAAATTACATGCACTTCTTGTTCACTTTGGCCTAAAGTATCTCTATATCTATTTAATTCTCCTGAAAATAATTCGTAAAACCCTTAACCTCTTACCAATAAACGCGTTGTAACATATACCGAAGTTATTACAGGTCTACTGAAACTGGTTACCAACAACTGACAATTTAAGCTGAGCTTGGTATAGTTGCGGAATAGATAAACTGCGTTTATTGGTAATGCCGTATTTCTTTATTTAACGTCCGGTGCTCCCCCAATGAATTTTCATTTGGGGGGAAATGTCAGTAATCGGCACGCTTGGCAGGCGGGTTGGCGATCGCAGTGGTGTTGTGGTGTAACTCACAGAGAGCGCTGTTGCCCGTTCTCTGGAGATATTCCTCGGTCTCCTCTTACGACTCCCATGACGGGAAAAGTTGGGCTGGGGTGACCGCACGGCCACGGCTATTTCTTTAAATATAATGGGGAATTTTCTTTGGAAAATAATAAACTGTACATCAAAATTACTAACTTGCACACCTAAAACTACTAACATGCACACCTAAAAAGCCAAAGTTATCATCAGAATGGCAATTAGGTGTGCAAGTTAGTAATTTTGATGTACAGTTTATTATTTTTGTTAGGTTAGGTTAGACTTTTTTGATGCACGTTTAAATACTATCCATTTTCTTTGACGTTTCTCTGACAGATTTTTTGACGGAGAAATGTCATTACTGTCAAACTTTGTTTGGAAAGTATGACAGTAATGACGGTTCTCTGCCCGAACATCTGTCAGAAAAACTTCAAGGAACATTCCCCACTAGTGAATGCCTTATCCTCTAAAGATAATTAGTAAAAAAAACAGTGTAGATCCGTTTAACTCGAGATGGCAGCAGAAGCTAAATTAAACCAGCTACTTAAAATCTCAGTGAACTGAATACAAAAGAAACACTCATAGAGATGGCGAATGGGAAAATGATACCTTCATTTATAAAAGGCTTTCCTTCGCCTAAAGCAGTACAGTCCTCTCGTACCTTGTTTTTACCTCGCCATTTTAAAAGTTGTATTTTAAAAAACCTTTTATTATTTTTTGTCTGTTTTAGATATAGTCTCCGTAACGTTTTATGACATTGAAAAAAAAAATGATGTTGAAGTCACGATACAGGGTGTATTGAAAATATAATTTTAAGATTAAGTCTACTTTTTCTGTGGAGTCCAATATCAAAATCTTCAAATCAACTCTGTGGTCAAATTAATGTTGTTCGGATTTCATATATTTTTTCTACTTGAATAAACGTTGGCTAAATTTAAAAAATACATTTCACGCCTTTTAATCCCAAAGCGGCGTAGGCAGAGGCACTTGCTAAAGAAAATGCCCACGGTTCACCAAGCGTGTGTAACCCAACGTGACAGGGGTGAGGCCAACGCCGTTATCGGGTTCACACACTTTGTGGTGTGCGGGTTTCATCACGATGTTGTCCTTCACCGTACGAGCGTTGCGTTGCGTTGCTCTGAAAAAGAGTCACATTGGTACACGTCCAGTAGCCCGACTGGAACCCACGGCCTCCCGGTTACAAGTTAAAGATCCGACCAACTGGACACTCTACATTTAATAACGACATCACTCACTTACGTTCCTTCTGATACAACATTCCACTGCATGCATCTTCCAGAGGGATAGGTAGAGATCATGGACCTACATATGTCACGATCCTGTCAAATCTCTTTTGCCTCTTTCAAATCCACACACCTTTTCATACATTTTTGCCATTCAAAATTAAAATCTCAAGCAACTAACGCGATTAGCTAACTAAACGACCGAATGATAACCCTGCCCAAAAGTCTTCAACACTTTTTCTGCGTGATGTTATTATTAAAATAAATAAAAAAAACTTAAACAGCATATTTCAGCAATAAATAGCATAGGAACGTCCAAACAGACAGTACATTCACATTTTCCGGGCTTTAACTCGGAGTCTTCTTGATCCGCGCTTACGCCCGCGCCTTGCGGCTCCTTGCATTAATATACACAGCTGTATGAATCATATCGTTTTCAAATGAACATTTCCACTTGCAACTTGAACCGGGACTTACGCGCAAAGTTTATAAGTTGTTTGGTCCAAGCTTTATAAACATTGGGCTACGTCAGTGGTAGGCTGTGTGCGTTCGTAAAATTGCGTTTCGCGCATTTCGCGGCTTCCTGCAATGCAGTGCGGCGCTGTGTTGTATATCATACTGCGACGGACAGACTGCTCTACACACGTAGAGCAATGTATTGATCTCCGAGGCTGAAGCAACAGTATTAACGCACAGGTCAGGGTATTGTGGTTGTCTAGGCACACGCCGGTGTGCGGGAGCTGTTCAGCGCCTTAATAATCCTTTTGGAACATTACCAATGGTATGCCATTGGCCGGAGCGTTGAGTAAAAGTTGTGGAACACGTTGTACAGTGTTGTTTCGTTAACTACTTGCCGCGGTCAATGTGTGCGAGGAAGCTTGCTTTATCAAGTATATGTAAGTATAATATTGGTTTTTAAAACTTGGAACGATGTGACGGGATAGTTTTATTCGCCGCGTTGATTTAAATTTCAGTCTCTTTTAGATTTATAGGTTTTGTACACTTGCGGACCCGACAGACGAAGTTTTGGTGGTAAGATGGTGGTCAAATGCTTGTTCATAGAGTATTAAAAGAAAAGAGATATTCTCCGAATCTCAAGCCCGAGAGTAGGTGTTCCAGTCTTGACCGCGAGGACATTGTTTCACCATAATTTAAATTCCTTTTAGTTAATGTACTGTTACTTTTAAATCTAATAAAAAAAATATTATAACAACAAAGTAAAATAAAAAGTAAATCTACGAAATGCAAATAATGACTACGACTTTTCGTAGCTCGGCGTAGTCGACTACGCTTCGTAGACGCGAAAACGATGTTTTTTTTGGTAATTTCCATTGTTGTATTATTATTTAGAGATACATTGGTTAAGTATTTCTACAGATTAACTATCGATTGGTTTATTGAATCTAGATTCAAGATTCAGATCCTACAACAGTACGTAGCAACGAGTAGTCTGAAAACCATCTTTATCATTTTTTAAGGAAACGCGCACTGATATGATATTAAATGTTTAAAACGGGTATTATAACGCGAAGATTAACCAACGATAAGCATTCAGCTTACCTTCGTTGTTTGCCCGACGTTTCCACACAGTTACATGTGTCGTGGTCGCGAGCTGAATAGCAGCTCAATACAGCTGTAAGCATACAGCCCAACTTTTCCCGTCGTGGGGGTCTGTGCGAGGCGACCGAGGGAGCTCTCCAGAGAACGGGCAGCAGCGCCCTCTGTGAGTTAAACCACAACACCACTGCGATCGCCAACCCGCCTGCCAAGCGTGGCGATTACTGGCATTTCACCCCAAATGACGGATCTCATTGGGGGAGGCCCTCGTTCAGCAGTGGACGTTATGTGGCTGATGATGATGACAGCTGTAAGCTGAATGCTTATCTTTGGTTAATGATCGCGCTATAATACCCGTTTTAAACATTTAAAACCACCTTTATGTTTATTAAATACGTTTCACAAGTAATGGTTTCGTAAGTATAACTACAATGAAAGAGGCGATATATCTTCGCCACTGGCAACATTTTCCGTAATACTGGAACTTTACCAAATTTAGGCAACAGATGGCGCCACCTCTGATAGTAAAATAATGGCCATAATGGTCGTAATACGACACAATAATGCACACGAAAGACTCATAAAGTCATATCGTAAAAAAGTGGGTTTTTATTATTTTGAACTATTAAATTTTACGAGCAATATTATTTTATATTCGTTTATATCCATAACTATGAAAGGATTCGTATATCGAACTACTATTAGTCGGTCGCTTTTGTTGTTCTTTGGGTTTCTTAAGATGACACAATGGAATTCATTGCAGTTTCTTAGCTCTCTTGATGGCTTCAAAATCCCCGAAACTGTTATCAATACATACACAAATCAAAAGTGTCTAGGGATCAAGTACATTTTAGAAGATTGCAATCAATAATATATTTTACAAAAACTGAATTCATTCATAATTATTCAAAATG
>SJJU01022344.1:0-10131 GCA_012932125.1 Conopomorpha cramerella | reverse complement strand
TTTTGTCATATCCACTTTGTCGCCATAGTAAAAGTTGTTCATATTGACGAGCCCAACAACTTTTCTAAGATAATTTCCCGGGGGTACTTTTACACGCTGTATAGTACTTACTTTACTCAATAAATATATCTAACTCTAGCGCAAAGTCTTTGCAAGTACTTTGCAGTAAATTGCCGTCCAGACAAATACGAATGTCGAATTGGTTTGCATTTAATTTGTCAATAAAACCCACGTGAGGTATTGTCTCAAACAGTCAAGTGATCGATCTGAAATTGGCTTTAACTAAGTTGATTGTGTAGTAAAGTTCTTGTTATAGACGTATGTATATATACGTATATACGTATGCACAGTCAAACAAGATTCGTATTCGCGAAGTATATTTTGAATGGTACTGTTTTTATAAAATTTACTTATTAAAGCGTTTGCGGATTGAGATGAAAGCTTACTTTACATTTTACTGATTAAATTGCATCACTATTAGTCTGTAAACTTACGTATGGTAGACATTAGACGCTCATGCAAGCGTCATTCAATTCCATCAGTCATGATTTATGGAATGACTACTAATACTAATTCAAACATCATTCACTATATTAGACGATAGGAAATCCGTCAATCGCAATCATGACTGTGGTAAAACTGAGATCAAAACGTATCGTCTAATGTCTGTCTATTATTATATACCTTTACATAATCATATAGGAACGTATACATACAAAATAATCTCCCTAAATAGGTTCCTATACTGCGTATAAAAGGACCATGAAATGGTCTTAGAAACGTTGTTGGCTCGTCAGTATGAACAACTTTTACTATGGCCTTTTTAATTTCTTCGTATTGTCGCCATAGTAAAAGTTTTTCATACCATTTAATCGCTGAAAGAATAGAATAGAAAATAGAAAAAAAATATTTCGTTAATTTAAAATTAAAAAGAGCGTCTGCGGTCCAGTTGGTCGGATCCTTGACTTGTAACCGGGAGGTCCCGGGTTCGAGTCCGGCTACTGGACGTGTACCAATGGGACTCTTTTTCAGAGCCTATGTACGCAACGCAACGCTCGTACGGTGAAGGACAACATCGTGATGAAACCCGCACACCACAAGGCGTGTGAAGCCTATAACGGCGATGGCTCACCCCCTGTCACGTTGGGTTAAATACGCTTGGTGAACCGTGGGCATTTGCTTACTAAGCAAGTGCCTTTGCCTACCCCGCTTTGGGATTAAAGGTGTGGAGTGTATTTTTTTTTTTAATTAACACATCTTCATGTTGGAAGCCTCCTTTTAAGCGTTAAGCCTGTATCAGATTAATTATCTTTTTACGTTTTTGATCTCTGCTCCGATAATCATAAACTTCAAAATCACTTGTCTAATGTGTCTGGTTTATAAGACATTGGTTGTGGAAAGGTTAACGAGCCAATCATTTCTAAGGGTCATTTTACACGCAGTATATAATACTTTAGTGCCTTATATATTATGTCTCACATATAAACAAAATGTAATCGAATGTATTTTTAAGATAAGGTCATTAAACCTTGACAAATTTATCTATAGACACGGCCTAGGTCATTCGCAGGTCAATGGAAGGAAAGAGCTTGTACTGTTAGGTTATTTTATATTGATTGTTAAATGGTAGACTTTATGACGTGAGTTTTGAATGCAGCAGGCCTAACACGAGCTGTGATTGGCTCTTATGTCGACTCGAGCTTGTTTCGACAAATCGCAGCGCGTTCTATGTCTTGTCCTCAAACCAAACACTATTGCTAAAGAATACAGAGTGTAAAAGGACCCCGAGCAATGGTCTTAGAAACGTTGTTCGGCTCGTTAATATGAATAACTTTTACTAAGGCGACAATGTTAGAAAAAAAATTTTTTTTTCTTATCCATACAAAATGTCATGTGCCGAGGCAAAAATTTGTTTATGTTGTATGGAGATAAAAAAAAATTGTTGCGTTTCCCCGCATTGTCGCCATAGTAAAAATTGTTCATATTGACACGAGCCCAACAACGTTTCTAAGACCATTGCTCTGGGTCCTTTTACACTCTGTATGTTTTATGTTATGCTGTCTTTTATCCCCTTATGCCTTTCAACAGTCGATACATAAACAAAAGTTCGTTTACTCCAAATATCTGTTTGTACTGCGTAAGTAAATTACTTAACGCAGAGATAAATGAACATTGTGGCCTAAGAAATACGGTTTGATTTACATTAACGATGTGATGTTGTAACAGAGAAATCTCAAAGATATTTTTAAGGTGACATAATTATCAATTTTATTGTTTTGTAATTATTTTTTATCACTGAATTTATTATTGTACTAATTATAATTGTGTGTCTTATGAATTTTTGATATAATTATGATGTATTTAGGTACTTAGTATGTGTATTGATTTTTGTACAATATTTTAGTGTGTAGATATTTGTTTATTTATGTTACCTTTGTTTTATTTTTAGTTAAATGGTCGATTATTTGCCAAGGCTGAGGAAATGTGCTGTTGTTTGTATGTTAGAGACACTGGTAAATGGAAAATGAAAATATTTTTCATATCGATGGTTGACAGCCAAAAAGGCTTAACCGACATTTTTGTCCAAAATGAGTTGAGTATGCAGTTTGGATCGCCTTTTTTTTCTGCGTCGATTTGTCTAGGTTTCATACCTCTATGACGTAGTTTGATGTCGCTTACGCGGTAGAGATTATGTGTTTTTCTCCCAAAACATTGCTTTATTTAAACTTTAAGCCATTCTCCTGTAAAATTGCTTTATTTAAACTTTAAGCCACTCTCCTGTAAAATTACTTAAATGTCGCTTAGACCTTTTTGGCGGGAAGCCATCGAATGTAAGTGTTACATGTTTCAAGATTGCCTGTTTTCGCTATTTAATGCAATACTGAAAATAATAAGAATAATAAAATTTTTGACATATTTGAAAGCATGTCAAAAGTACTTCTAAAACATCTCACAGATGGCGCTAATCAGACATGATCTCAAGGAGAAACTCATTCTAGAATTGTCAACAAAAAATAAAAATATGAAATGACAACCCTGTCTAGGTAGTGCCATCTATTGACATTTCTTAGAACTGTAATAAGCCACCTGTCAGAAAACCTCCCATTAAGACCTCGTTTAAGGCGTTTACAAGTGGCGTGTCGCGTTATGACACCATACATTTTTAAAACATCGAGCGTGAAAAGCGACGGCTAATTTTTTTATCGTGGGAAAAATCTGTTATGGATACCGCACCGCTAACTGGGACAGCGGCGGGGTTATGTGGGACTCGCACCCACTAAAACCCCGCGGTATTTCCGGGGCCCTGGAATAGCCTGAGCCACTACGTCCAAGTGTGGCCCCAGCCGCGCTAGGCCCTCGCGGACCGTCACCGGAATGGGGACAATCTACCCACCCCCATCAAAAAAATAATGCTATTCGAAGAATAGCTAAAATTATGTTGTACGTACAATTATCTCGTTTTGTCAACAATTTATCTGCCATGGCAAATATAGTTAATCTACGACCACGTGTGTAACGCGTTCAATTAAATATATATGCTCAAGGATATAATGAGAAGGTACGCTAAAGGAAATGAAAAAAAAAATATAATGCTGCTTAACATCAGCCAGGATGGTAGTCAAACGCTTGTTCATTGTGTTTAAAAAAAAATACCGAAACGAAATGCCGCCTGCATCCGCACCTAGTGGTTTTTATTATTTTATTGGAAACTAGTGGACGCCCCGCGACTTCATTCGCGCAGTTTCTGTCTTAATACTCTATTAAAATAATACTACCACCATGTTTTAAAACCATCACTCCAAAGTTTTTTTTTCTCATGTAAACGTTTTTTTTAATAATTATAAATTATAATTGTAAATGTTTTACCGCGTAACTGTATCCTTGAGTATTATATACTTACAATTTTCCAAGTCATTAGATATTTTAGTTGTAGTCTGTCTTTTTAGTTGGAGGAAAAAAATTACGTTAGAAATAACTTGAGCTGTACTCTAATTTTATTCTTTTACGCGTGCTTTTTCACTGAATTTCTTATTGACTGTATTACTTTGTTTTTTTTTTATTACATGCTGTTCGTTCATATTCGCGCCATAACCCGTTATAAACTTTAAATATACTTCCCGAGAAATGTCAAAAATTATTCCGAAAAATACGTGTAAGTTTTATTTTAGAACGCTACAGAAATGTTAATAATTTAAAGTACCTACCCTACAATTTGGAAAAACAAGTCTTTGAAGTTCTGAAGTGACGAAACTCTATGGAAAATGTCCAAATTTAGACAGATTTTCATAGAAATTGCTGTTGAAATAGATTTTTTTTCATACTACCTCTATAATCCTCTACCCACTCTTTATACTGACTAAACTTTATACAAAAAATACACAATTTTATAATATATTCAGTAACATACAGTTATTGGTATTTTTATATCGTATGCATATACCCACACTAATACTATCCTAGAATTAATTACACGTAATAATAGATAACATTAACATTGTATGTAGGTCACATCATATGACATTTTATATAAACATTTGTAACGATATCAGATGATATATCATACTTGTGGACGCCCCGCGGTTTCATTCGCGCAGTTTCCTTATTAATTTCTATTAAAAAATACTTCCACCAAGTTTTAGAACTACTCCAGACCTAGTGTATATGTCTTATTCATTCCTGTATACAAAAATATTCTTAATATGATATAATATCCATATATAGTATAAAACAAAGTCGCCTTCTGCTGTCTGTCCCTATGTATGCTTAGCGCTTTAAAACTACGTAAGGAATTTTGATGCGGTTTTTTTTTATCTGTGTCGAAACGTCGGGCAAATAACGAAGGTAAGCTATTCAGCTTACCTTAACCCGAATGCTTGCCCTTTGAAATCTTTGGTTAATTTCGCGCCGTAACACCCGGTTTAAACTATTAATAAAATGCCAGTGCGTGTTTGTTTAAAAAAAAAACTGTTTTTTGTAGATAGAGTGATTCTAAAGCAATGTATAATACATGCATATAATAGCAGAGGAAGACTGTTAATAATGTATATTGGCCAAACAACGTTTGTCGGGTCAAATAGTTGTCAATATGACTAATAAGTATAAGTACTTATTTAAACTGCAAGTCCGTCCTTAAAATGACATAGTTTAATAAACATAAGAATAATTTAACGCCCACTTCCAGTAGGAATACGCTCGTTTTATTTAATCTGGCATAAAACTATCGTTTTCTTTCTTTCTTACTTTGCCTGTCAAAAGTGCCAGTTATACATAGGTACTCGTATAATGAAAGATTATAACTGATGTGTTTTCCGGTAACCGCGCGTAAGCACTTAATTAATAAGTTTTTATACATCTCTCATTATGTGTTAGTGACTGTATCCAAGAGAAACTTTATCACCTCCACACTATTAAAATAGACTTTTTTGGCTTATGATAAATGGAATTTGTTTTTCCGTGTTCCAGCCGACAGGAATAGTAAAATTTGTTCATATTGACGAACCCGACAACGTTTCTAAGACAATTGTTCGGGGTTAATTTATACGCTGTACTCGTGGCGTGCACAGCATATAGGCAAAAATACACTGCCTACCTTAGTATCTTGGCTACCCGACCAAATAATAGAGTAATTGCCTTTCTTGATGTACTCTCGACATAGGCTAACAAAGGTCCTGTGGTTTGTGGGTGAGTAGATAGGTAGGTACGTAAATTTCGTAAAGACAAGTTACCTATACATAGCAGTGGCGTGCGCTGCCTCTTGCGACAAGGTAGGCAGTAATCCCCAAAGACACCTATGTATAGGAAACTTGTCTTTACGAAACACAGGTACCTACTCACCCAGAAAACACAGGACCTTCGTAAGCCTATGTCGTGAGTACAAGAAAAAGAAATCTAGCAATAACTCTAATATTAGGTCGGGTAACCAAAATACTAAGGTAGGCAGTGTCTTTTTGACTATACCTATGGTGTGCACGCCACTGATACATAGGTGACAATCCTTGAGGATTACTGCCTACCTTGTCGTAAAACCCAGTGCACGCCATTGCGCTGTACACATACAAACGAGCCATACTAAACCAAATTATTCCATTGTTCGGCGATCGACGATAAAGTTTAAGACTTTACTATTAGGAATCTTTCGTAACGCCACGACGACGTTAGTAAACATAAAAATCTAATAATATCCAGTACTAGGTCACCGGGTAAACATACGTCCTTGAAGTACTACGTAGGTGGATATACGCTACGATAACAAGCGTAAAAACTCAACGTAAACTGGCATACTCTTATGTACTAGCGAGTTGAATGTCGGAAATAGGTATACGCGGTGTGAAAAGTGTTTGAGGATTCTTTTTCTTTTAGTTCCGACGAACGGGAATTTGTGAATAATTTCGCTTTATTCAGCGTGTTTTAGGCAGAATGTACTATACAATCAGACGATGGATTGATCCTTCTTCAGATTTACATGCATTTCAGAGAAATTTCACATAAAAAATAAACCACAGCCGGTAGCCTGTATCTTGAGGATATTATTGTACTTGTGTTTTCTTCTTGCGTTGCAGTGTTAAAAGTCTTTTCACATTTGCAATATTATTAATACTGTAATTTAAACGATAATACACTTAAAATTACTTCTTGATTCACTAGAAATACTATTTTATACAATTTACAACATATTTACAAGCTTACTCGTTCACGTCAGGTAGGATGGTGGTCAGTTGGTCACATACCATCATGTACTCGTTGACCCACCGATGGTTCCATGTACACCATTATGTGCCCGTTAGTTCTACAGGAGTTAATATGACTTTGTTCATTTAAAGCATCCAAGTTGTTCACCCACGTCCACGCCTCTAAAGGTAAAATATGTACAGACCGTGACGTCATCATCAAAGAAAAATATTCTTACAAAGAAAAACGTATAAATACGCATATTTACTGCAACAAAGGACATCTCAAAATGTGTTACTGTTGAAATAACAATCTTATTATTATTACTAAGGATTCTTTTCGCAATAACATAATATTGTGAAATATCGCGTTGTTGCAGTAAATGAGCGAATGTAAGAAAAAAAAACAACACAATCATTTTGGTTATTTCTTAGTTTTAATCCAAATCTCGCCGATTTATAAAGAACATAATTGCCCCACGATTGATTCGGTTCCCGTGGGAATTTCGGGGTAAAATATAGCGTGTGTTTTATTCTAATTGTGAAATAATTAATCCGTCCAGTTGTTTCTGAGTTTGTTCATAGCAAACATAATATGTACAAAAATACAAGTCAATAATACGTCTATTATTATGTATCTATTATTATGAATACGAAGGTAAATTAATATGAATACTTGAGTACCAAATACAAATAAAACGCGCATTTATTATACAGCATTTATGTTTATTAAAAACAATTAGCATTTCAATAACTAGCGTATAGTTAGTCAAAGACTTAAATAAAAGTACTGATTAAAGCAAGTTTTTGTAAGATTTTCTTTCAGGGTTATTTTTTTAGTATTCTTGTGTTTTAAGTATTCTTAACCAATTTTTTTTATATCATTTTACCTTTTTATCCTTTAATCGAGATTATATTACAAATTCTACATGAATTTAAATAATTAATGTAAAACACAGGATGAAAGTGATTGAATTAGAAATATGTGTGCAACAAAGTGTAGGTATTTTTTTTTATAAATTGGTCCCTTCATTTTCAACTGAGATTATTTTCTGATGAATAAAACTATTTTTTTATTGTATTCTTTCCTTTGTAGTTTTAAGTGTGTATGTTTTTTAGATACTTATATTAACATATCTGACATGAAAATTGTTCCGTCCTTTAACATGACTTTATTATTTGTAATGTAGTTTTTTTATAATGTAATCTTAAAAAATATGTGTAAATATTTTATAAGGTATAATCGTGTAGTGCCTTACACATAGTAGACTTTTTTTAAAGCAAATAAATAGATTTTTCACTTTTATTTTGGTGTTTTGATTGCTGATTTATTTTTTATTTTAAAGTCGTGTCAGTGCGACTAGATTTACGGAATGTTTGGGGGGGATGCCCTACCTAGAACAAGATCATTTTTTAACGCAACGCAACGATGAAGGACAACATCGTGATGAAACCCGCACACTACAAGGTGTGTGAACCCTATAACGGCGATGGACTCACCCACTATCACGTTGGGTGAAGTACGCTTGGTGAACCGTGGGCATTTGCTTTAGCAAGTGCCTCTGCCTACCCTGCTTTGAGATTAGAAGGCGTGAAGTGTATTAATTTTTTTTTGAGGGTAGGAGAGCTGAATGCTTTCATGGACTTCGCTAGAGGTAAACGCATACGTGATGACGTGAATAGTACTACAGATTTGAAGAGACTAATTATTTCAAACACCATAGGTATATTTCTAAGTTGCCGTGTGGTGACGGTGAATAGAATACATGCGTCACCACCCCAGCTCAAGTTTTCCCGTTGTGGGGGTAGTAAGAGGCGACCGAGGGAACTCTCCAGAGGACGGGCAGCAGCGCTCTCTGTGAGTTAAACCACAACACCACTGCGATCGCCAACCCACCTGCCAAGTGTGGCGATTATTGGCATTCAATTGTCGTGTTTTAATTTCTATTTTGTTTTTTTATTGTATCCTGGCACACCCATCGGTCTTTCCCATTACTGGTGGTTGACTGGTAGAAAATGCTTTAGCATTAAGTCCGCCATGTGTACTTTTTTGTGCATTAAAGTGTTTAAATAAATAAATTTCCCTCCAACTGATCATGGAAATCATTGTTGGAGGCCCTCGTCCAACAGATGATTTAATTTCTAAGACCATTGCTCGAGTGAGTTCCATTTACATGTACACATATACCTATTCACATATTCCTATTAATATCTTCAATTGTATCGATATAAAATTGCACTTTGAACATGTAGACATGCGTCTTAATTGTTGTTCAATAGAAAATTATTCAAAGTTGAAACATCTGTATTTAATTCAACAAGTATGACCGTGTTTGTTACGAAATTTTCCTTATAGGTTGGTACTTTGATGTGCAAGCCACTACGTGGTCGTGCATATTAATCATAAGTAATACATATTAATTGTTACTAAGTAAGTACACACAAAAAGTGTCTAGGGATCAAGTTCATGTTAGAAGATTGCAATCAAGAATATATTTTACAAAAACTGAATTCATTCATCATTTATTCAAAATGTGGTGATAAGTCATTGATATAGGCATGGGGAATTAGGTAGAAGACCAGTCCAGAAGATTAGATTTGATTTAAATAAATTAGATTTTTTTTAGAGCTAAAACTGTTCTTGATCCCTAGACACTTTTGATGTGTGTAATTATATGAAGGTTGCTGATCTGCGACGTCAAATAAAATACCATCATTAGGCACATAACGTCCACTGCGAGACGAAGGTCTCCCGCAATGATTTCGATAATAATTTGTGAGGAAATTCCAATAATCGCCACGCTTGGTAGGGTAAGGTTGGCGATCGCAGTGATGTTGTGGCTTAACTCACAGAGAGCGCTGCTGCCCGACCTCTGGAGCGTTAAGTCGGACGCCTCGCACAGACCGCCATGACGGGAAAAGATGGGCTGGGGCGGTGACACATGTTATCTATTCGCCGTGATCACACGGCTTATATAGGTAGATAGGTAAGTTAATATCAGTGGCGTGCACTGGCTTTTACGACAAGGTAGGCAGTAATCCCCAAGGATTGACTCCTAGGTAACTTGTCTTTCCGAAATATAGGTACCTAGATACCTACTACCCACAAAACACAGAACCTTTGTTTGCCTCTGTCGTGAGTACAACAAAAAAAGATCTAGCAATAACTATTATTAGGTCGGGTAGCGACAATACTAAGGTAGGCAGTGTCTTTTTGCCTATATGGTGTGCACGCCACTGGTTAATATAATAATAGGTAGCTGTAGTTTATGATACCTACCTACTTTCTTGGAATTTAGTTATGATTATGACACATTTTACTGAGAAATTGATTGGTGCCACTTTCCGACAAGATGCGAGTGCTGGATATTGAATCAAAGCAAATCATTTTTTAATGAAACGCGCACAGACATAACTCAATGTTGTTCACCGGGTATATAGGCAATGCAACTGCGTCGAAACG